>JARK01001341.1:3188549-3205718 GCA_000688135.1 Ancylostoma ceylanicum | reverse complement strand
CCCCCCCCCCCGACCTGTCCTTTCTCATCGCTTTCTCCATGTCACTCACTCAACTGAAGGCAGAGTCCCACCATGAAATGGACTAACCTATTTCGAGAATGGTTTCTGAGGTGAGACTCTGCCTTCAAGCATTCAGTAAGCAGACCATGCGAAAGTAGCAAACGGATCATGCAGACATGCATAAACAAATTTTTTATTCTGATAAAAATCCATAAAGAACAGAAAACATCACAAATAAATAAACAACAGTATAGATGAACAATAATCAACATTAACAAATACATTTCATGCCGCTCCTTTCTGAGGAGGTTTAGGCCGTTCATAGGACACACGTCCAGATCTATGGATCTGAAAATGGACATGTGCGATAACGAAGAAAAACCAGGGAAATAGATTTAAGGAAAGAATGTTGAAGGTGGAAATGTCATAAAAGTCACAAGAAATCAGGATAGAATTGAAGCTGGATATATATAAGGGTGCTTCCACGTCCATGTTTTTGTTGAGATATCAGAAAAAACCTTGTCACAAATGTCTTACCCTCTGAACACTGAACTTTTTTCTAAGGGAAAGCCTTTGCGAATTATTCAAAGCAACAGCTTGGGCTATGTAATTTTTTTTCCAAACTTCCATTCTTACTCCCATTTTTGTTGAAAAGAAAAGATTAAACATGGCAATCAGTCAACAGTGAGTCAATATTTAGATACTGCGATGGCTAAACTCCCACTACTGACTACAAAATTGTGAAATTGTTTGGGTAAACTACACATGCGCGGAAGTATTATATCAATAGCAAGAAAACGGAGAAATAGATCCACACGAAGTTTTAAGACGAAAGAGTTAGAAAAAAATGTTCAAAGGATGAAAATGAAGAAGCGACACGAAACAATGCTTACCGCGACCAGTCCGGATCAACCCAGCGATCACTTCTTCGATGCTCTTGCCCTGTAGTCGTGGAACAACGAGCTCAGCAGCTTCAACGGCTCCAAGAATATCCTTCAGGATCTGAAACTGGAAAAAATTAACAATTCATCACGGAAAGCGCAAGAGATGTGAATGAAGATGGAAGGAGGAGCCAACGTACCCTTCCATTCATCAAAACCAAAGTATGCAAATCATATTTAAAAAAAGAAAATGGAGAAATAGACTATCACCACATCTCTAAACAAAGAAGCACAAAATAGTCCCAAAGATGAAAAAAGGAAGCTATGCAGAACATTGCTTACATTTTACATTCCCGATGAACCCTCCACGATTACTTCCACGGTGGTCTTGTCCTCCAGTCGTGAAACAACGAGCTTGTCAGCTGAGACATTGGTGCCAACTTGAATGGCTTGAGCTTAAGCTCCTTAAGTGGGAGGAGTAAGGAAGAAACGCATCGCATTTCACCTAAAAAGGATAATTAAGGAACCATTTCATCAGTGACAAGCACATACATTTGCGCAATATGTTTCTAACAGGCATAAATAGAAACAATGAGTTCAATGGAAAATAAATTGAGCACACTATTACCGGAAATTTTTTATGAACAAGCCCCACACACTACAGTTTCCAACTGTAGTGTAATTCATTTAATACTATGTCAAAGAATAAAGTTAACGAACACACAATTTAAAGGCAAAATATGACTATAATTAAATGAGATGTCAAGGAATTGAAGACCAGAAATAGAGGCGCCACCGCGTTAGGGTACAAAGGCTTGCCGACATAGCTTACGGATACGCAGCTTGCCACGCCACACACGCAGAAGTGGATTAAACAGCGCAGGATCTCTATTTTCTGCGGTGCAGTACGGAAAACATCTTGACTATCCACTGCCCATGTTACAGTGACAGTTTTTCAGGGAGTTCATTCAAATTTCATATTGAAATTTGAAAAATTAACATTTGAAAGAAAAAAAGTTCTATGAAACAATCGCGCTGTTAAAGCAAGGAATACTACGCTTTCTTTGGTTTGTGTTCTATCGAAGCTTTGTAATATGGGGCTAGGCCAGAAATTCAAAGTGGAATTTACATAATTTGAAGGAACTCAATGGATTTTCAAGAGAAACTCTGCGAGTATGTTGAATCATATTGAACTGCCTACTGAAGTCTCTAAAACATATAATTAGGGTTAGATCACCTGCACATGCGTGCGAAGGACTCGTTGCTGCGTATCCGCAGGCACTATGGCGGCAACCCTTTGAACCCTAACGCGTGTTTTCCGAAATAGAATGAAGGCCAAAGCACAAGTGAAAAATCGACAAAACCTTCTATTAAGACATACCAGATTTCTCGTATTTGAGGAGCCACGTCCTGTGCGTTGCTGTCTATAACTAACCACATCTAAACAGAAATCGTTACACTACAAACAAATGTGAAAGATTAAAACTGAGAACGAACGAAACGATGAACAGAGCAAGAACAAAACAAAGACGAAGAATAGGTACATTCCAGAAAGTTATTTCGAGGAAACTCAAATCTTGGCGGGCGGCAGATGATCAAATCTCTCAGGCGGGCAGCGGGAAGTTATTGGCGGGTGGTCAAGTCTTCATTCTGAGCTAGTAGGAAGACTATTATGAATGACGAAAGTGAGGTAACCCCTCACTACGTAAGTGTAGCAGTAGTTTTGAATAATCCGTGAAAAATAGCGAAAATCCGAAGAAAAACGGACCAGAAACAAGAAGATATGAGCAGGAATCGATGAATGCAGTGACGCTGCAGTGACGCTGGCTAATTGCCAGTCTTTCTGCGTCTTTTCCGCGCGCGCCAAGGTGACTCGTACGAATCCCGCCCCCTGTGTCGCTTTGGGACAACTTTCCCGGGTGGTAAGTGTCCGATAATCTTTTCGAGGCCGCAGACGGGTCACCGCCATTGACGCCCACTGTACATGAGGTACTATATATCGGGTTATCCTACCGTAACCCCACAAAAATGGGGCTACCGTACAAAATGAATATGATATTCGTGATTAACATGCCAGATGACCTCTCTAGACGCAGTTTTCGAGAAATTTTTGGTTTTGAGATTTTTGAGGCAGAACAAGTGGAATAGTGCCTGGGTATGTATATTTAAATAGACCACATGGACTTTAATTGAACATTAATGTTGAAATCTCCCTGAAATTCCTAAGCAATGAAGAAGACGAAGGACGCGCTGCCTAATCGGTCGCAATATTGCGTCCTTTCGCCTTTCACGTAAACATGCACACTCAGCTGAAAACGAGTCCACGGAAGCCTTGGGAGTTCGATATTAATCTGCTTTTGGTTACGCTCGACTCTAGCTTCTCATCAGCTGGTTCAGTTATCTTTGCATTTTCGGAATTCGTTCGCGAAGATTCTTGCGCCATTTCACAGATGTTTCACTTTCTTAGTTCTCTGCTTTGTGAGGTGATGCTTGCCGTCGTTTCGTGAGCGAAATGGGCAATTCACTTGGTTCAGCAACGAACGGTCCAATTATCAGCGTAGAAGATGCGAAGGCACACGGTGAGGTTCTTTTTTTTTTCGTGATCGGATAAGGGTGTGTTATATGTACCTACATTCTATATGCACATCCATTTATATTACATCTTTGCTTTTATACCTCTCTCTATTCTTTTAAAATAAGGCCCCTACGAAGTTCTGAAGCTATTGACCTTGAATAATTTTCTCTCATTTTTTTTGAAGGACTGAGGGTCCGGTGTCCACATGAAATCGATCAAACGTTTGTTTTTTTTTCAGTTTCCGAGGAAGAATATCGAAGACTCCATGCTGCTTTCTCAGGATTCAAGAAGCCGTTCATAACTTACGATGTGAGTCTTCACAAAGCTAATTGTATGCGTTTGGGTTTTTATTTTGCCGCAAAGCAAACACTAGCCTGCCCCGCCGACTTTTTAACATGGATATTTGCCCTTATTCGTGAAGATCCGCCGACTCTACTCCACTATACTCATTCCTTTGTTAACCTGAAAATAGAAAATGATAGGCTACTCATGTTTACTTCGATTGTGGTCTTCCAGGAGTTCTGCTACCACGTCCTTGGTGGTGCACGCATCCCGGAGGACAAACAAAAGGAACTGTTCAAGTTTTGCTCTCGCAATTCTGAGACGTTATCCTTCGAAAACCTGCTGACGGCTCTTGTAGGGCTATGTCGTATTGAACAGGTTCAAGAACGTGAGTTTTTTTTTCGTTTGATTATTGTTAATATTATAACTTAACATCATTCGCTTTCTTCTCTTACATTCCCTCCTATTTTTCGTTTTTTTTTTAATCCCGAGAGTTTTGTTGTATGCTAATAGAAGGACTCGCTCAACGTAGTAATTTGCACGTTTACAATGTGTGGCCAGAAATACAATACAAAGTCTGTAGCTATTTTCTTCTGTCATTTTATAGAAAAAAAAACTGTTCTCCATCTCGTACTTTTGCTGTTCTGTAAGCGGGTTATCATAGTGAGGGAAAAGGGGGTGTAACTAGGCGAGTCTGATTGGTGCCTTGGGGCAGCTTGTCACGCCCACCTGTTTGGGCTCGCACGGCGAAATGCACAAATAGACCATGTATTAGGAGACTGACGCCGTTCGAGTTGAGGCAGGTGGGCGTGACGAGCGGCCCCGATTGATCCAATCAGAGTCACCTGGCCACGCCCTTCTTCCCTCATGATGATACACATCCCCATAAGCGTATCTATGATCGATGTAACCTGCATACTGTGCTCATTTTTCCTAGATGTTCGGACACAGTCAGTTTGCACTGCCGTTTGAGGAACCGCACTTTGTCCAATGTGAGATTTCAGGTAGAACATATGAAAAATAATCTTAGAGAAACAAAAGCTGTTTTTTCATTCCATAGGCTCGAAACTCTTCAGGGGAAGAGCTATGGCGGAAATATAGGGCATTTTCCTAGTACACGGAATCAATTTTAAGGATTTCTTACAAAATAGCTTAAATCTTGATGTCAATCTAATTTTGGTCCTTTTGTGCTGCAATGTAATTCAATATTACCCTCGCTCCCACATTTTGTAGTACCTCGCAGAGGTCAGCTTTTCCAGCTTCTAAATTTTTGTTCGATCTGCCTTAGCAATATATGCAAGTGACGCACTTGTGATTTCAAGTGTTCTTTTAGATTTCATCGAAGAATGCAAAGAATTCGCGTCATGGGGTCTCAGGCCCCCACTGCTGACGATTCCAATGAGCGACTCATACATATCTTTTTACGAAGTGATGTCATATGTTACTCATTGTGAGTTCCATACACAGTCGTCTTTGTTTTTTTTTTTTTCACCGTTTTGATTGTCATTACGTCCAAAATTATTAGAGTATTCACTTCTTGAAGATCGACTGTTGTCAGTTCGTAAATATATTACGTATACAATTGTACTACTTAGTGCGTGAAGGTGAAGTCAGCCCTTCGCAGTGCAGTTTAATAGCGGTAATGTCATATTCAAAAATAACCTGTTATATAAGTGGCTATGTTGTTGTGCTCTTAGGATTGTGATGCTCTGCATTCACCTTTTCAGTATCCGTGGAGGAAGTAATGGAACTAGAAAAAGTCTTCGCGACGATCAGTGATCGATCTGTTTGCAAACTCTCGAAAGACCGTTGGGATGCAGCACTATGTGGTTGTTTTCCGAAGAAATTTGTGGACCAGTGAGTGACGAGGAAACAAATTTGCATCAGAATTTGTAGCGTTCCATATTGCAGACTTTTCCGTGTGTTTGATGAAAATGGTGACAATCAGATTGACTTCCGTGAGCTGGTGTGTGGCCTTTCGGCGATGTGCCGGGGACCGTTCCCGAGTCGACTTTCTTGTGAGTGCACTCCTTTGTTCTGCCTACCTTTCTTTTTGTGGGTAATAATTAACTTCTGTTCTAGTTTTGGCCAAGTTATGGGATGAAGATTGTGACGCCAAGCTTTCCGATGCCGAGCTGCACGAGATGTATGAGGATTTGAAAGTGGTAAGACTCCACTCAAGAATTTAGCAAGTCAACTGAATATCGGTAGACATGAGTTCTTCTGTCAATCATAAAGAGGGTGTGAAATAATTGGGACCACATCTCAGTCCTGTAATCTTGAAGGAAAATCCCTGGAAGCACTTGAGACCAAGTGTTTTTCCTACTTCTGACCTAATTCCGATTTCGTCCAGCCTTTCAAATCTACACAGTTGTAACGTGAAGCGTTTTTTTGTTTAGCTTAATATTCTATAGCCTAAATTTTAGACGTTTGAAGACTTGTGAAAGTATAAAAATCGTTGGTAAGAGCTTCCACCGTGTTTCAAAGTCTAGAAGAGTGAATACTATGGAATTTACCCTCTGAAATTATTTCCTGCAACTGTTTTCATACTTACGTTTTTAAGCACTCCAGTGTACATGCTTCAGCCGCCGAACGACCGAAATGTTGTGAAGAGTGCAGGCGAAAAGGCTGCAGCTGTTGATTTTGCCACATGGGCAAATGGGAACGAGTATGCGAAGGAGCATTATGCTATGGCTATGGAAGTCGGTCACATTTGCCTAGGACTTCGTCCCGAGTCACACAAAGTGGGGTTGGCGCTAGTGAAGTAAGTTTCAAACCTTTTTTTTTTCTTTTGGTTTTTAAAGCTTTCCCATGCGTTTACTGCAACTGTGCAGAAGATTTCGAAGATTACCTGATTTCTTGCTTAGCCTGGCATCATAAATGGTTCTTCAGTGCCTTCAGGACAAGGTTAACTGGGGAACTTGATGTGTTTGATGCTTAATTTATCGCGCCCTCAAAAGAAAAAAAAACATTTTCATCTACAGCTCATTTGAATCTCGCTCGAAAGAACTACCCTTATCCGAATGGAGCATCGTTTCATCTGCTTGGCATAATGAATGGGCGAAAGCTGCAGCCGAAGGCAAAACTCCACCTCCTGTGGACAACTCCTCGATCAAAGGAACTAAGGCTGATGATGGGTGGAGCGGAAAGGTTGGGAAGGTGCTTCTAAGGACTGCTTATGATGTTCATTTGTTGTTTAGCTGTTCTTTCGACCTTCGAAAAAGTGAGATAAGGTATTTTGAGCAATTGTTAAAGACTTGGTGTTAAGGTAGCATGCTTATCCCTGGAATCAGCCAACCTTCGAGCGGATTTGACTCCTAAGGATTATATTGCGGTACCTCCTGCACTTTGGAGAGCATGGTTGAGATGGCATGGAAGTGCGCAATCGGTATGTGTTGTGTTGCTCTTTTTGCTTTGGTTTTATGCTCAACTTCTATTTGCTTTCCCGAATATTTCACTCTCGTCTTGGAAACCAATATCACCTCTAAACCTAGCTTCTTTGAAGCGGGAGCTGCCTTGAAATAATTTTTTAGTTACCCAAGATTAATGTTCCGTCTCCTTTTACCCTCCGGTTTCTCTTGCAAATCCTATCTCCAAATAGAGGAACATCAGTCCTTGTGAGGAGATCATGACATGATCAGTTCAAAAAACATGACATTATCAGTGCAAAAGGAGTGTTCCTGCAGGCTTTGCTAGTAGTGTGACTATCAAGTTAATTAAACGTCTGCCCAATTTTGGATAGCGACAGATAAATGAATTTCAAATTAACTTTCTCTGATTTCCAAAGAGCAGATAATCAAATTGCGGCTAGTCTATTTTCTTATTCTACCATTTCCATTTTTCAATTCTTGCAGGATTTGCTGTATGGTGATTATTTTCTCAGGTTGATGGGCAATTTACTCGTAAACGGCTTAGTGGAGAGTTTTTCCCTGATGGAAAAGAAGGCTTGGAATTGTATCCTATGGATATCCTCTTGCTTGGACATGATAAAAAGAAGCTGAAGGATATGGATGGCATTCAGCAGACGTCGCCGTGGGCTTGTGCTCAGGTATGCGAGCAGATGCAGTGAATGTTCTCTGGTTCTCTACGTTCCCTTTTGTTCACGAGTACATTCACTGTCATTGTAATTAATTATAGGTGTCGCGAAGCTGTTCTGTGGACGACCTGTTACAACTGTGCAGAACTGAGTTGAGACTAGGGGACGGGGATGCTAGGTATTTTCCTGTTTGGGTAGGTTGGTGCTGTTTCTAGGTGTGATGTTTTACAGATTATGGTTAGTTGGCGAGGAAGGCAACACTCTCCTGGATGATGGGAAAAGGACGCTGCATCAGTTGGCTGGGAAGGGAAAGAGAGTTAACAAGGTAATGGGAATTGTTCTGGAGGCGGTGAGGTATTATCAAAAGGCCAAACCTTGTGCTTAACCTGGCTTTTTTAACCTCCTCTAGTGTATTGTCTTTAGTTCCTGCTAGAATTACGAGATGCAAATGGTGTCTGGCCTGAGGAGCTGCGAGCTTCGTTAACAGGAACTCAAATATCCTCCCTAGCTAGCACTTCCGGTGAGATTTCTCGATTTCAAAGATTACCAAGTATTTTGCCTTTATCTCATCTATTCAGTTTTTTTTTAAAATTCTTCTCATGAGGATATCCTTTCTGAGGGATATCGAATTCCACTCTTTTGAGGTCGACCTGGCGCTGTAGGTTTGGTAAACTCTGGCAATTTCTGCTACAGAAATGCAGCCATCCAGTGTCTTGCTCGAGTCTCACCACTTACTGAATATTTGCTCAACGAAGATAGTATGAATGCATTGAGGAGGTGAGTTCATGCCGTTTTACGGTTTCTAGCAGCTGCATATAGGCTTTGGTTGTAAAATTGACTGTACAATGACTAATTTTTCGTCCTTTACATTTGCAGAGGTGATGCCAATAACAATGATTCATTTGCAACAACACTGGAGTACTCCAAACTGTTGAAAGAAATGTGGGCCGCCAAGAAGAAGAATATCTCGCCAAATAGCTTCAATGTAAGTGGTTTTTAATATGCGACTGATTGAGCTCCTGTTTTTTTTTTTGAATTCTTATGCCACTCTATTTAACTCTATTTGTTTTGTTTTTTTTTTGTGTCTTTCATTGTCTATTCATTACATTTTGAGGATGCCGTTAGATTTGCTGACCAGTTTGACGATGGGGAGCAGCACGACTGCCAGGAGTTCGTCTCTTTCCTCATTGAACGATTCCATACGTGTGTAGCTAGGATTGAACACGAGCATTGCGTAGAAAATGGGATTGACGAGAATGAGACGAAGGCGGAGCTGGCCATTCCCCGAGCCACTGAGAAGGAGCCCAGTGAGGAAAAGATGACAGATGAGGAGAAGGGCGAAAAGGTGGGGTGAATTGAAGAATTTTGGGATTTCATGGTATTCTGGTGGCAGTGTCGCCCTACTTCGCTTTACTTGTATAAGAAGTTGTTGTGAATATCCCCACGATTGTTTAGTCAGTGGGTTATAGAATTTCTAACTATTATGTTTCACCATTTCAGGCATGGAATGACTACATCCGTGATAATAATTCATTGGTGACGTCACTTTTCTCAGGTTTGTAGCATTTCTTGTCTGCAAGCATTTTTTGTGCTTCTTGCATGCCTACATAGAGTGGGCGTCAATGGTGGTGGCCCTTCCACGGCCTCGGAAAGCACGCGGCTGAACCGCGCCGCTCACGACAGAGTCGTTACCGCAGTGGCGAATCTGGGTTACCTTGGTAGCTTTCATCACATTTGATGGTAACTAATAAGAAAACTAACCAACTATCAAGAAAACCCTATAGCTTGTTGTCCCAGAGGTGATTCCTGCTCAAGAGGCGCGGTCGCGTAGCGTGCTTTTCGTGACCGCAGAAAGGTTACCGTCATCGACGCCTTTTTGTAATTATACTGTCTTTGTTCCAGGCCAGCTGAGATCCCGCTTGATCTGTCGTAAGTGCAAGACCTCATCATCAGTGTTCGAGGCGTTCACCTCTCTTAGTCTTCCAATCGGATTCGAGAATGTGGAATTATACCAAATAATAGGTGATCAAATGATTCCAGCTGTCGAGTGAAGGCCCCATGTATGCCGTATTTCAGTTGTCCGACGTGATGGCAGCGTTCCACGAAGATATGGTTTCCGATTGCCCAGAGAATGTACCATAGGAACTTTTAAAGGACTCGTTGCAGAAGCCAGCGGTGTAAATAAAGAAGCGCTCACGATTCAATGCCTCAGCAAACGAGGATATTTCATGGTATGAAACATACATAACTCACCATTAACCTTAAAGCATTGAAGACGTTAGTTTTTTTCCAGTTTCAGAATCCCTCGACTACTGATGAGGAGGTACCACTGAGCTCCGTGCCGTCTGGTGCTCGACTTTATGCCCTTCACTTACCAGAAGACACTCCAGAATGGAGAGTTGCCATACATAGGAAACTGGTGCGAAATTGGAAATAATTCAGCTTATGGCTGCAAAAAAAAAGTTTTTGGCCCTTCAGCAGTACAACTACGAACCGTATTTTCTTGGTTCAACGGGTGGATTTGTTGTGTCGCAGTTCGGTTTGCCGCTTATTGTGCCATGTCCTTCGGATATTACTGGAAAGGAGTTGTATGAAGACGTGATGAGCCAGGTAAGATACAGGTTACACATCTCTTACCTGCAGTCTTTCATTTATCCAATCCTGATGGTTATCTGGATTAGATATTGCCTTTCTCGCAGGAGTTACTTCTTTAGATTCAAATCACTTTACTTATGCGATCAGACGAACTCTAGCATGCTACATGAATGTAATCGCCTGTCAAATTGACGTTTTTCTGTAGTTTTCTCACACTGACAGTTTAGTTCTCGTACATCGAAAATGACAATCCCCTTGCGCAACCGTTCTGTTAGGTTGCAGGAATTACCACTTTTTCATCAGAGTAATTCCAGATGCGACGATTTATGGATATGTCATCACCATCCATCTCAAGCCGTGCGCATGATCCGTGGGTTATGACTACTTATAACTACTTGAAAGAGTAGGACAGATACACAGCTCTAAAGCAATATGTTTTGTAGGTCTGAGAACATCTCGTTCGGATACCCGTTCTCCTTGTGCTTGGTCGACGAGACCTGGGAATGGTGTGGTCAGTGCCCAGCGTTGAGGTTCTGTCGTGGATGTGCTATAAGACCCGATTCTTCGCAGGTGAGAAGAACATTTCTAAGGATATTCTGGCGGAAGAGACTGTCTAGAAACTCGTTAATGCTAGGACGCAGTTCCTACTGACGTCGCATCCATGGCAATCGCATACGTGCCATATTATTTTCACTAAAACTGGGGGAAATTCGCTAGAACCTCCCCTAGCACCTCAGTAACACATGTGTAACACCTCTAGTTAATTGGAAATTATCCCACCTCTGTTCGGTTGAAAATTCCTCTGTCCAATGATGTCTAAATGCATCAAATGTTTCCATGTTTCGAACAAATTATTTCGCTAGAATTTCGTTGTTTTCGCAACGTTCACCCATTGTCTAGATAATCTTGAAAATTTGAAGTACATAGCTCAATACTTCCAGCTGCAGAGAAGTGTAGTCTCTTTGCTACATGGGTTGATCATTTCGTGTTTATGTTGTTTTCTTTTCTTTTCTTTTTTAAAGTTCTTTAGCTTTGTATGTGCAAGAAAATTAGTTTGAATTTAGGCGAATATTCCCGAAAATTGTGGAATAGCTGTTGACTGGCTTCCCATTGCTCTCTATCTCAAGTACAATCATTCACAGGAATTGGTGAGTTTTCTGCCTTTCTGGAGTTCCACGCGAATTCTAAAGCAGTAACATTGTAAAATTTTTTTAAGGCCTGTGAAGATGACGAATCGGTGGCGGAAACATGGTCAAGACACTTCGCTCCATCTTCTCTGGAACATTGTCTTGAAAAGTTCAGTTGCCCTGAGACGCTGGATGTTCTGATCCATTGTGATACCTGCAATGAAAAGACAAAAAGAGATAAAGTAATGACCATATGGAGGTTGCCGAGGTATTTGGTGAGTTTATTATCTTTGATATATGTATTTTTTCTCCAATCCTAAACAATTCCTCATGTGCTAGGCTCCTTTTATCTCTAGATTATTCACCTCAAGCGATTCGAATTCCTTCGCGGCGAAGGGCGAATGGGTAAATGCAAACGAGTCATTACGTTTCCTCTAAGGCAGTTCGATCCAACGCCTTTTGTGGATGGAAATGGAGGAAAAAGCAAGTATGAGTGCATTGCCATAGCGGTGAGTACATAGTCCGTTCCATTAGAGAAGATAGATGAAGAGACAGCAGAGAGAAAAATATAGTTTTTCTGTGCAGAAATTAAAGAGAAAGGAGAAAATGCAGGCAGTGTGCGAAAATACTCTACCATGATTGTGTTTGAAATGATCTGTATCTGCCTTCAAGAAATTTCGACGCTTACAGTGCCAATGCTCCTCAAAGCATAGACGTTGCTACGTAACCATGGCGTAATAGCCTAGCTTTTCTGTTTTCCAAGTAATCAACGAATGTTGTGAGCAGTTCTACCCTACAGTGAGCGTCGATGGTGCTGCCGTCTGCGGCCTCGAGAAGACGCCACGCAACCGCGCCGCACGCGCAGGAATTGATGTCGTCTGCCACTTCAGTGCCATTTCTATTCACTTTCCTTCCCGAAAACATCGAAAATCTCTAAAATCGGGAAGAAAAGCGCCTAGAATTAGCATTCCTGCAGCAGAAGAGATCGATTCCGGCGCGCGCGGCGCGGTTGCGCGGCGTCTTTTTGAGGCTATGGTTGGGCCACTACCATCGACGCTCACTGTACATTGTTACTATGAATTTGACTCTCAGTTTCTTGTCATTCTACACCTTCTTTTTCCTTCTTTCGATGTCATCTGGGTGAATAGGTTATATGGAGTTGTGTAATATTCCTGATTGTTTTACAGAATCATTACGGCCAGCTGTCGTCGGGTCACTTCGTCGCCTATGCTCGTGGTATTGATGAGAAATGGCTACTTTTAAATGACTGCTCCGTTAGAGTAAGGCTTACTTCTCTAGGAATTGTTGTCTGGATTGTTAGCGATTTTGAAAGCCAAGCCATATCTTACAGGAAGTTTCTGAAGAAGAAGTAGATCGAGCCGGTGCATACCTACTCTTCTTCGAGAGGAAGGATTAAAAGAATATTTATGTCATCATATCCGTCTTTTACGAACATTCACTTCTTTGCTTTACGTTTCCTCATTCATATATCCATATCTACGTTTTCTTTTTGTACATATTAGAATTTTACTGTAGTTTAGAGCTATGGAAGACATTTTCGTTCCTGTTGTTCAGCTGAATCACAATAGAAAATCTGGTCGTATGAGCTTTCTACGACAATGCTCTCTTTCGCATAACGTAGTACAACAAGTATGTATATACAAGAAATTAAGCCCAGAGAACCGTAATTGTACCTTAAGGCATACGTTTTTGCTCAGCAGTTCACTGTGACTCCTTGAAAATCCTAAGTCCTCATATTTATTTCTGGTTCTGAGTTTATGCTGTGATAAGAATTTTATCAATATTGAAGTAAAGATTATCTACTTTGAATAAAGACAGAGTTGTACTGGTTGTGGTTATCCCAGGTGTACATGACAGAGCAGGACAGTAACAAAATTACCTCTGCGTAACCAAATTGGATGTTATAAGGAAATTTTAGTGTTCAGCATATTGAAGAACCCGAGCAGTCATGTCCCCACCGACATCTGGTCAAAATTGGCGAAAAATCAATAAAATTGATATAATCGATAGGCCAATAGATATTTTCCAGTAAAAGGTAGTTCATAATCCCCGCCGGCACTTTTAGGGTATACATTCGAAATTTCGTCCGCATCGGATGTACAGAAGACTTTTACGGTGTTTTTTTATGTGGCTAATTTTTTTAAGTAATAATTTTTTCTGGAAAATTCACCAGCACATTGCCTACGTGAGAGGGTATTCCATTTCTAGTGGAATTTGCAATCCATATCCTTCTTATCTATGGAAATCAACTTATTCCATGGGGATAGATTGCAGTATTGTTGAAATTTAGTGTATGTTGACCGAAATGTTGATGGTTCCTGGGTTTTTATCTCGTTTCCTGCTGACGCATCCACAAAATTATTCGTTTTTGTATGGCTCAGTGGTAGAGCACTCGTCTGCCGCTCTGTAGGTTGCAGGTTCGAGGCCCGCGATCGTCGAATTTTCTGCATCTTCCAAAACCTCACATAAGAACTCTCGCAAATCTTGGACACTGCGCTCCAGCGGTAACATGTCCAGATGGCTCATTCGGTAGGGCGTCCCACTACCAGTCGGTCGGTCACTGGTTCGAGTCCGGTGGAGATCCACAGTTCAACGGCCAGTCCCGTACTGTTCGGGATTCACTAATTAATACGTCCTCCGCGATCTTCATCAGCTTGGCAAGGATAAGGGCATACTGGATGGAGTCGTTCCGATTGAAGTCGATCTGCACAGACTTTTTCGAAAATTTTCAACTGCCTAAAGTGAACAGAAGGATAAAATCCATGGGATTTCTAAGATATTGATTTGGAGGGACAGGATTTTATATTTGAACAGGTTCAATTCTACCTACAGGGTGGTCCACATGAAGTGTGACGGGCCAAAGAAAATCAATTTTTGGACGTTTCTATTGCTTTTTCGAGCTTTTTCATTGTGTTATTCGTTTCTGCCATGTTTTTTAGCCCTATAGAAACCAGTCCTGTCCTCTGTTTTTGGATAAAGATGGCATCGCTTGAGGATCACACAGCAGTAGTCGCCATGCAAAAACGCGGGTCATCAGTTTCCGAGATCTCGAAGACGCTCAAACTGCACCGGGAACAAGTACATCGGGTCATAAGCAGTTTCGGAGAAACTAGAGGGATTGAAAATTGTCCGAGTGGAAGACCTGATCGAAATGCGATGACCCCTGTCCTTC
Organism: Ancylostoma ceylanicum; assembly: GCA_000688135.1. Lineage (NCBI taxonomy): Eukaryota > Metazoa > Nematoda > Chromadorea > Rhabditida > Ancylostomatidae > Ancylostoma > Ancylostoma ceylanicum. Next base: position 3,191,029 of record JARK01001341.1, on the reverse strand, counting down.
GAAACGCCGTCAAAAGCAAACTGCGGCGAAATCCTGAAAAAAGCATCAGACAGTTGGCCAAGAATCACAAAATATGTCGTTCAACCATGCGTGGACTGATCAGAGTTGATCTAGAGTTGTATCCTACAAAATCGCTAAAAGACAACGCCTCACAGACGAATTGAAGGCCTCCAGATTGGAAAATGCAGAAAAGTGATGGCCCTTGCGCGCGGTGACAAGCTCGGCCGAATTTCCTTCACGGACGAGAAGATAGTCACTTCGGAATGCGCAGAATCAGCGAGAACTTTTGTCGAAGGGATCTTCAAGAGCTGTCAAGGTTGAAAAAACTTTTCCCTGACATTCCCTGATGGTGTAGGGTAGAATATCGGCTTTGGGCAAGGCTAAGCTGGTTTTTGTCCAACAAGGTGTTGAAATTTATGTCGAACTTCATTTGAAACCGATCCTGGAGTATGCGATGATTTCTTGGACCGAATAGAGTGCTATGGATATCGAGTGGGCCATCCACCAAGATTGGGCTTCTGCTCACGGCGGAAAGAAGGCAATGGAGTGCTGTGGGACCAATCTTCCGTGTTTCTGGACGAAGGATGTTTGGCCATCAAACTCACCCGCTCTCAGCCCTCTGAATATCGCTGCCTAATCTATTTTGGAGCAAAAAGTCTGCTCTTTCAAACAAATGCCATTAGATTTGCTGGAGACAGCCCACGTGGTTGCTTGAGACCGAATTTCGCCGGAAATGGTAGCGCGCATTCTCAGGAATTTGTGGAAGAGATCGGACGCTTGTATCAAGGCTAAAGGAGGTCATTGCGAAAGTGGTCTGAGATATGTTGTAGAGAATTTTTTGTCATCTAAATAAATGGAAACACTTCTCATTTGGTTTGATTTCTGTGAAGTTATGGGTAGTTTTTCTCGTCACACTTCATGTGGACCACCCTGTATTGTGCTAGAAGCAATTGAAAAAAAAAACAAATGACTTGAAATCACCATAGGTATGTTAAGCTAATTTACATTCTCGATCAATTATTTTTGCTGCACAGAAAACCGCCCATCTGGTCTTCCGCGCTGTGCCACCTACGCGTCGCGGCACTGACGTTGTAGATATCCCGCCGTTTTTCTCTGTGTCTTTCTTCTCATTTTAGGTGCTTACAGTAAGCGTCGATGACGGTGACCCATTCACGGCCCTGACAAGCACGCCACGCATCCGCACCGCGCGCGTCAGAATCGATGTCGTTTGCTGTCATTATGCTACTTCTCGTTATGAAACATGAAAAAAGTGAAAAGATCACCAAATTGGTAAGAAAAGCGCCTAGAAATAGCACTCTGACGGCTGACGACAACAATTCCGGCGCGTGCGGCGCTGTTGCGCGGCGTTCATGTCGAGACCGTGGATGGGTCACCGCCACAGACGCGTATGACAGCTTCGTAACAAACATAAGCAGAACATCACTTCCGGCAACACCCACGATCAGTGCGCCTATTTAATTTGCCGCTCCGCGTTGGTGATGCGGCGCGGCAGGCCAGAAGGGCGGCATTCTGTGATGCAAAAATGACTGACCAGCACTGTGGACTATCACATTATAAGCGAAGGTACCTCATGTGCACACCACACTAGATACAGCCCTACACACCTTACTGACGCCCAATATTACGATGGCACAAATGCTAGTTGTCCATTTTCACCTAACAAGGCTCCACTTAACAGCCAAGCCTTCCGTGTACGCCGTCCCCAGGTCCCCCGAAGGCCTCACATCACTACTTCGTCAAACGGAAGCTCTATTCATCGCAGCTGCAGCCGAGTGCTATCAGCTATCAGTTGTCGGCACAATCAAACACTTTCCACCAATCAATACTTATCAATTTATCAGTGTTACCAGTTGGCCTGTGATGACATTAAGCATCTAGTGCAAGAACAAACATATAAACTAAACAAATTAATGTGATATAGTAATGCGACAATAGTAAGCGAATCGATCAATACTCATAGATCACAATAAGTATGTACATCAAGAGAAACGAGAAGTGAATCGACGATAAGAAGGCTGACATATGACTTGGCACGTATTTCGAATAGCGACAACATATTCAGAAAATAATCGATAAATCAATAAAGATCAAATAGGCGATCGAAGAATAAACGCAAACATAAAAACCCATGACTGGCAAGTTAATCAACGTTTCATAATAAATTGTTGGCAATAAACTGCGCAAGATCAGCAAAATACGTAAAGTATACCTAAATCCACACCATTCATGTCCTCATACAGAAGATTAGTAGAAAATAATGTTGAATAATAGACCAGATATGACGAGAAGGGAGAATCAACGACCTAGTATCCTTCGTTTAAGATTTCTTGTGCTTGTCACGGCGGTCTTTGGCACGCCTGAAAACAAATAATTATAATCTTTCGAAGACACTTTCAAGGTCTTATGAAAAATCAATAATTAAGTAGCAGTGGTAGACGCATGGTGAGGTGGGGGGGGGG
>JARK01001341.1:3176649-3188408 GCA_000688135.1 Ancylostoma ceylanicum | reverse complement strand
GGGGGGGGGGGGGGAGTGTTCGCCGGATTTTCTAAAATTACTTTACAAAATAAATGAAGTTCTTGTTTTGGTTTAGTTTTACTATGATTTTTAACCAATTTTTATGAATTATTTTATATTTAAATTGATATTCTTATTATTTTTATCTTCTGTCTGGGTCCCCAAAGCGACGGAGGCCTCGTTTTTTTCCCAACGCCCCTCCCTCCTCCTGCTCATGTCAGTTCCAGTGTCCGCCACTGGTAAGTAGGTGATTTTGTAATTATTGGTTTTCCATAGTCGGTAATTAAACAGCCATCGGAGAAGTCAGCGGTTTGGGCCCGCTCGCACGCACCGCGTCAATTACGGTGCAACTTTTTACAAATCCCTATCAAAGGTTAGTGGGAAAGCTGCATTCTTTTCCGAATTTTCTCTTTTTCCCCATCTCTGAGAGTGCGAATCATACGATCCTTCTCAAAAAGATAGACCGATTGTGCGTGCGGTTTCATAGCGTCGCGGCTGCAGAATCGCGGCGGGACCTACTCGATCCTCTCACTTGGTGCATGCTCTCTCCGCATCTCTCGTTCAGGTTCCGCCGCGATGGTGCATTCGTGCAATCCGTCTCTTTTCGAGAAGGACTGTAACTATCTATGTGGCTTCCATATTTGGAAGTGGTATGCTTTGGGCCAGCTTTTCCTAAGGTAGAAACGGTCAGATCCTTTATCCATCCTTTATTTGACTTGGTCAAATCCTCTATTTGATATTTTAACCATGGGTTTGCTCTCAATTTTATCCTTAGATCCTGAAGTACCGAAAGAAATCTTTATTGGCCCAGTCTAACACCTTCTGGGATAAACTTCCCTTGTATTATAATTATTAGCACTATCAGGCTTCCGGTGTCCCAAAAATCCTAGAATTCCGTGGCCGTTCTGGATCAAAATTTCGCTGATTTTTCACGGGAAGGTTACTAACCGCGATACTCGTTCTCATTTCATACCGTAATCCTTTTTCGTGGGGTTACGGTAGGTACGTACAGTATTTCACAAAATCTCTTGAAACTTTGCATAGGAAGGTTAGTTAATAAACTGGTCACGATCACCAACAATATTCAGCACTTCACTGCCATTTTTCACAGAAACTGGCCTTTTCTCCATTAATCCGTAGTCCTACGGTAATAATGATACGGTACAAAACGAATGCAATTCTAGTGAATTCAGAGCAACAAATATGATAACATATGGTCCGTTTCAAAAATGGCGTTATTTGAGTATTTGTATCTATGATCCGCATTTCTCGTCTGTCTCTCCGAATGCGGCACTATTTCTGGCGTTCTCTCTTTCTCTAAATCTTCACCACTATGTTTCTCGGTGAAACGCACTATATCTGCTCCCGCCTAGGCAAAACCCAGGAAATTTTATCCCTTGATTTTTGGAAGGGTAAATGTAACCGATCTCTCTCTCTCTCTCTCTCTCTCTCTCTCTCTCTCCGGATTGGTCCACTCATTCCTCATCTAAACCTATTGTAATTTCTGGATAGGCACAATTTCTGCCACCATTGTGAAGTGAAAGTATTTTAGGAAGTGCTCGTTATACTGTGATTCCAGAAACATCTGTAATCCATGGGATGCGAACATATATAGCGCTACTCCGTCCAGCTCCATAAAAAATCCTAGAAATTTCTCACATTTACTACTAGCCAATCCTATCCAGAGTCCCTGTCCTTCCTACCCACATTCTCCGCCGAGCCCAGCACCGAATTCTTCCCAAACAGTTCGCTCCCACGTCATCAGCATCTGGCCTTGCTATGTGTGCATCGCAGACGTCCGTGCAGGCATTTTACGACTTCTCGCCTTCTGGCCAACGTGTCCACGTCGGCGTCGGCCCCGTTTCAGCCGTGCGCACCCCCGTTTGTTTATAGAAAGCGTTCAGACGTGAGGTCGGTCGTAAATTTCGCCGCCAACGGACCGCCCTCACCTCCTCCGCCCGTCCGTCCTCCGCGCGCCTACCGTATCCCGCGGCGGCGGCGCATGGGCAGCGCGAGCGCTCCGGCGCGGCGCGGCGACAATTATCAGACCGTAAACTTGGAGCAATTTTCGAGCGTGGAAGGTCTTAACTTAGCCTGGAGGACGTTTTTATGGTTTGTTCGTGGACAAAATACGATCGGTGGTGAAGGTCGTTGGTGGATATTGGACTTTGAAATCGGAAGACGAGTGATAACATGTTTTGTGGAGAGCGCAGACAACAAGAGAAATCCAAAAAAGGTCAGTGCCTTGGAGACTTACTACCAACCTAAAATTAGGGACTTGGCGAGTTTGACGTAATTTTGCGGTCTTTTAGCGCATCTTACACTTTTACAGTATTCTAGGGATCATTTAGAATAGCCCTGTGAGGTGTCAAAATTGTCTTAAGTCATACTGTAAGCAACGGTGTACGACAGCTGCACAAGTCCGTAATTGCGTAAATCACTGCTAAGTTGTCTACAGTAACCATTATTTCCGGAATTTTCAGGCCAGACAAGCTCAGCATAACAAGGAGTAGCGAAAAGGAGGTTGACAGCATTACAATGACGTTTATAAAGTTTTTTTTTTTCAAATTTCTGAGCTCCGAAATTCTTTTTCAGAATTTCTCAGGAAACATGGGAATGTAAGAGGAGGTCCTAGAACGACGGATGGAGCCGATTGGAGGCTTAGTTGTGACCTACTTCGCAGTCAATATGTGTGTAAGAATGCCGCTTAGAGGCATTTACGGAGCGCGCATAGCGTTAGGCCATTTTGCCTTTTTGAACTTGGGATGAAGAGCCAAGCATTGTTCAAAAATGCCCTAACTCATTCTAGCACCTTATTGATCGTCGTAGATCAAAACTCGATTGTCCATCTTGGGAAAAGTCCAGGGATAGCGATTTTACATGTATTGTCCTACCGGGGTCTGATGCGTGCGAGTGGTGATCTCCTATGATTTTGGGACGGAATATTAGCCATGGAGCGCATAATTCGTGGCAGCGCTTGGAGAGAACTGCTAAGCGTACTGCTCAGGTGCAATGTAAGGGAGTAGGGTCGGCCTTGGGAAACTAGGCCTATAGGCCTTCTTCCTTAGTCCAGCAGGTCATTCTAGGCTAAAGATTACACGCTCCTGCTATTCCTAGTGTCCATCTTAACCATCCCCAGTATTTACAGCACCTTACCATACCTAAGTGTTGAATACGGTCTCATTCGTCGAAATTTGCTAATTTCACGAGATTGGCCGAATTCCGTAAATTTGCGTCCGGTCGTCCCGATGCCCTACTCACCTAGTCAGGAGCAGATTGCAGATTTTGATGCGACTAGGTGTCGGCGCGGATGAAAGGACAAAAAAGGTGCCTATGAGTTATGATATGACGTAATGAGAACAACACTCATCGGGTCACTGCCACACATTGACAAATTCCAGAAAAACAGCACCAGTCACCGACAGTAATCTACCGTAATAGCCACTCACCGATTTTGGAACCAGATCTTAATTTGGCGTTCGGTCAAATTCAACAGCGATGACAATTCAGCTTTACGTTCTGACGTCACAAATGTACTGGTGCAGAACTCCTGAAAGTAGGATTTGTAGTACGGTATCCGAGTACTGTAGCCAAAAAAAGTTGACTGTACCTTCTCCAGCTCGAGTCGTTGATAGTCTGAATACACCATTCGATATTTATCGGACGTTCGAACTCGCACATCTGCAATCACGGACAAATTTAAAGATCACCGTTTCCACAAATCGGCAAGAAACTGTATTCACGTCCTCAAACGACTGTCCCCGATTGCGCCACCGTATAGCGCAATTGCACAGTTGTTCCGAGTGTTTTTGCTGTTGTGTAAAGCTACCGTAAGGCAGGAATTTCTGGTCGGGAACCGGGGATAAATGGTGCACAAAAAATGACTATTAGGCCCAATTGCCTATGAATTTCGCTTTTATGACGGAGTTTTTGCTGTTCGATGCTTTTTTGTTGGATTTTGTTGTAATTTTAGGTTATTTCAGAACAGTACAAAGGCCTGACGCGGCGCGCTCTTTTGGCAGTTGTCCGCATAAGTTAAACCGGGCGAATTGGAGCGCGTTTTCAAAACAGAGCGCTTTTTCCAAAGTTCCGCTACTTCCCGAATAATCCCCACAATACGATGGCTTATTGGATTATTCTCACCGGCAACAATTCGATGTGTGCGTCATATCTATCGATCGACCGCGCGGCTGCTTATCAGCGCTTATCAGCCGGCAGCAGCAGCAGGTAGCTGTCGTTAGCGCTGGGGCAGATAGCGTGCCGTTTCTCGGATGCCGACGCCGGCCGTTATCAGCGCGTCGTTAACACGACGCAGCCAACGGTGTGTTAAGCGGTGAACGAAAGGTGTGGTGGAAATAAGTCGAGCGATAAAAATTATATGACGACGTTGTAAATCACGAATTTACATGGCAATACAATGTTATGATGCGGTGGGGCGGAAATGCTACGTCATTTCTGACGTCGTAAAGTGACGTGACGTTGCTTTTAATTTCAGAATGAGGTTCAGGGGTTGAGGTAAGTCTAGACGGGGATAAACTATCCAGGGCTCGAATTCATAAAAAGTTAACCACGCAAACCAACGATAGTTAGAGTAACAGGTAATCCTATAGACTACGTAACGTTGAGAGACGCAGGATGCAAAAGTTGGTCTGCTGACCTGGTTTCGCTTGATTTTATGTTCATGGATCTTAACCCAGGACCAAAATTTTTGGACACTTACTATAAGGACGATAGTATAACGTGAAGAATTAACGCATTAACGCAACCTATTTCCCCAGTAGATCAACGGATTAACGAATTTCGAAATTTTTTATGATCCATAGTTCCGCTTACTATCCCTACCTTACCTTGCTTCTCTTAAAATTTCAGCATTTAATAGGATATTTATACCCCTCAGTCCCGTAAATCTCCTAGTCGGTCCAATAAAAAAAACTATACTTTAATTTCACATCATTTTATCATTCATTTGATAATCGTGCCCAAAATTGCAATTTGCTCCGCCCACATTCGTAATTTGCGGCTTACCACGCCCTTTACATGCTCCGAAGTCAGCTTCTACGTCTGAAAAACCACCGTTAACGCAGCTTTTGCTTCTAAAATGATATCCCCTTCAAATTTCATCAACTGGTCTGTGATTTTTGATCTACTCTTCTTTTTCACTCAAAAATTCAAAGTTCTCTAGTTTGGATGTTCCCACATTTTATGCAATTTTTTGGTACATTCTGTTGTGATTTTAGCTTATTTTAGAACAGTACAAGGGCCTGACGCTGCGCGCTCTTTTGACACCTGTTCGCACAAGTTAAAATGAGCGAATTAGAGCGCGTTTTCGAAGCAGAGCGCTTTTTCCGAAGTTCCGCTACTTTCCGAATAATCCCAACGACGATGGCTTATTCATATCTTATCAACTGGTCTGTGATTTTTGATCTACTCTTCTTTTTTAAGTCAAAAATTCAAAATATTCTAGTTCAGATCGGCTGAGCCTGGCGATTTTTTCTTGCATGAGAAGCCAACAGATCTAATCCTAATCAATCGATAATCGATTAATAAAGGCAAAAATCTTATTGAAGATGGGATTTCGACGAAAATGAGGCGAAAACAATAAATTCACCCATTTCCGAGAAATTTCAGGAAAACAAATTCTATTTAGTTCTCGTTCCAGAAAATTCTTGATCTTCAAACGTTGATGTTGTCACATTTCCAAGAAACGTTTCCATATTCATCCACAAATTCAACTGAACTACCACTTATGTATGTGATTTTTGGGTATCCCGAAACCCAGTGTTTTTTCTATTTGTTTGAGGGGTATGAAAAACAAAATCTGGCAGCATTCTAGTTTTCTGCGCTAATGCAGGATAAATTTTTCCACGCTAATGCAGGATATTCTATGAGACTACGGTAATTCTAGAACATACTGTATAGTATAGAAGGTGGTGTGTAATCGCTCTATTATACCCCACTAATTTTTGACTTTGTTCAGCTATCGTTTTTGCCGCCTTGTTATTTTCAATAACTATACTGTCAAATACTGTTTAAAAATTTTTACCCCAGGAATTTTAATCTATTATTTTTATTAGAATATTTTTTATATTAGTGTTATTTTTCCTGTTTCAAGAACACTTTAACCATCTGGCACAGTCTCCGTCCATGTTAGAGAGTCCTGCATTCGTGTGACTGTACTCACTGTTTGTTCCTGGTCCAGTCCTATACGGGGGGTTCGTCGTGGGTTTCAGAGGCTTCATCGACGGCATTTTCCATTGTATTGCCTGAAAATCAATATGCATCTGATGCATTGCAGCACCGTTGGCATTTTGATAACTGCAGGATCAGAAAACTGTAATGTGTTCAGTGATAGAAGCACTAGTCGCGGTATTGATCGATATTGATCGGTAAACAAATCTTGCAGCGATTGCGGGGGAACAGTTCCAAGCAGCACAACAATTGAAAAGGGCAGTAAATCAGAGCAAACATTCTATATCAGTGAGTAAACACAGCGGTGGTTGGTCAGAAATGTCCTTGCAACATGCCGAACACAACATTCTTCCGGGTCAAAACAAGGGTTCTTCCAATAATATTCCTGGACAAAAATTTGGAGGACGCACGACGCTAACCTGGTTGTAGTCCGTCGGGTAACCGGATCCGAGGATAGTGTTCGGATAGAAGGCGTTCACTTTGTACTCGGTTGGACCAGCCATTGATGTGGACGGAAACGGATCGGATGGGTATGCCTGAAGATTTTGAGGGTACAGGATGATTTTGGATAATTTCAAGGATGTTATGAAGGGATAAAAATTCACAAAAAAACTATTAGGAAAAGAAGGAGGGTTGAAAATGATCTTTGATCTGAACATTAACCAAATATAGTCAATCTCCTACTTACTCGGAAAGATAGCCGAAACATATATGCGGTTTTCTAGCCTTACAAAAGCAGAATCGTGGCGGGACCTGCTCGACCCTCCTAGTCGGAGCATGCTCGTACAGCACCTGTCATCCAGGTTGATTCCGCGACTACAGAATCCGTCATATATTTCCGAGAAGGGCTATATGTGAAATGCCACATACGCGGTCAACAGGATCGTGTCGGGACCCTCTTCTCATATTTTTTTTTTTTCGGGTATTTCAACTGAGCAATTTTTTGTCCGTGGTAATTCTGCTCAGCTAGGGAAATCACAAAATAAAATCTGGAAAAATGGACGATATTCCTTGAAAAACACATGGGCATCACAATGCTGTAAGCATGTGAAAATTCAGGAAGGTTGCCCTAATTTATTACGGAGTGTTGTAAATGCACACCTCTGGAAATGTCAAAGTATCTTCCTGCAAAAACCCTGGAAAAAGAGAAATTTGCCACGGAATGGTCGGGCTTTAAAATGCAGATCTAATGAGGATTTAATAAGGATTTCAAGTCCATAATCCTGGAATCCATCAGATCAGTATCAATATAATCAATATAATCAACACGATTCCCAAGCATAGAACGTAACATGAGCATGAGTGAGAAACCAGACTTTTCCAGAAAATTACCAAAGCTATGCTATTACAATTCCTTTCTTCCAGAATTTTCTAATTTCTCCGAGATCAGAAAGTGCAACTATACTTTATTGTCGGTTTTTTAGTTGTTCTAGCAAATTTCTGGATTTTTTTTTAAGCTTCGGGAGTATTTCCTATTACTTCAACTATTTCTTGGCATACCTTTGCAAACACCTGTAAAAAGAACAAAACTATTGCTAAAACATAAAAAAATCACAGAGTAGGTCAAGAATCTTCAGGAAAAGTGTCCAAAAAGGGACTCACCTCAGTTTGAGCAAACGGAAACATCGGATAGACGTGCTCGGTGGTCCATCGTGGCGGTTCCGGATAGGCGTCGGTGGCCGCGGGCGGCGCCGGCCATCGTGCCGGATAGAAGCCTTGCGTTGGCAGAGCATCGAACGCCGTCTGATGCAGCATGCTGTGCTTATCGGCACTGAAAACGACGCCAATACTGGGGTTTCTTAGCGGAATACCGCCGTGGCCACGCCCACCGCCGCGGCTACGAGCGCCGCGTGTGGCGCTGCGGTTACGGTAACTTACGCGGTGGGCGTGGCCACTGACCGGCGCGGCCGCTGTGGCCGCAAAGTCATGACATGTTTATGAAATTTTACGGCATTTCGTCGGCCTCTCAGCACATTGTAAATGTGTGTGCAGGGTGTGATTAATTGCTCTGTCATCCTTTAATAGGCTTATGGGGAAGTGATTGACTGATTACGACGGACTCACGTGTGTTCTTGTGGTGTACACCACCACGGTGGAATCACTCGCGATGACCAGATGTTTGTGCCGTCCGTCGTGACCAGAGAGGACATCTGAAACAAATTCGCGGTCATTTTTATAGAGAAGATATTTAACGGGGCTAAAAACGGAATAAGAGAGGTTTGAAGTGAAAGATGGAGTGATTATGTCTCACGAGATTTGAAACGCTTTCGATTCGGAAAAACTTATTTATAAGCGCCATATTCCATAGGAAAATCCTGGCATTGCTCTTATTGTAAGGAGAACTCTACACGTGAACCCAGGAGATGGTCATCACAACCTGACGATGGACTGGGCATGAAAGAGGACCGCATACCAACTTTTTTCTTACCAAATCTTGAGGTCGCATGTATTATTGAGATTACCCAAGGTAATCGTGTTAACGCCACACTAATCTACCCATCGCTGGCATGGGCACCAACACGTTTGCCCTGGGTAACCTCACTGATGAATCTAGGTCTTGGTTAGTTTAAGGTCGTCGAGTTAGCCTAAGATGAAGTTCCTTCGCAGCTACTAAGCTTGTTGTTCCATGAGGTTAAAACCCAAACATGGATGAAAAAAATTTTTTCATCAAACCTTTCTCCTACTGCCTGAAACCTCTCTCTATTTCTCCTTGTTGTTACTTTTTTTCATAAATGCGTGGATTCCTTTGCATTTCTGGACTCGAAAAAGGCTAAAGCAAAAAGCTTCGTTAAACGGTTCTCCGTTAAACATCCGTAATTATTCATTCAAACGACTTCAACAAGAAAAATTCCCGTCATACATCCTGACATTCTATTTTTATCCAGAAACTATGATTTTCCGTAATTTTACGACATTTGACTAATGAGGTGAATCTTTGTACAGTGGGTGTCGATGGCGGTAACGCCTCTACGGCTTCGAAAAGCACGTTGCGCGACCGCGTCGCTCGAGCAGGAATCCTCTCCAGCACAACAGATTATGGGGTTTTCTTGATAAATAGTTTGTTTTCTTATTAGTTAACATCAAAAGTGATGAACAACTGCCGAGAAACTCAGACTCGCCACTGCGGCGACGATTCCGTCGTGAGCGGCGCGGTCGCGGCGCGTGCTTTTCGAGGCCGCGGAAAGGCCTCCGCCATCGACGCCCACAGTACCTAGCCGTTAACAATTGCTAACTCATACAGGATCATCGCCATAGTGCTGCAGTTATTTAATGATTTAACGCTTCAACCCACTAATGAGATGGTTATCCATCGAAATCAAGGATTTATGGGCCAGCAGCACTCTCATCTACAACTGCTGCCATGTACTACTTGTGAGAAGTACCGTTAGATATCGTAGGGCTTCAGTACAATAGCACCAGAGAATTGCAGTCCCTGTCAAAATAGAAGATTATGTAATGCACGCACGCACGCAGGCCTGGCGTTCACGTTTACTGCGAACGTGCTGCCATCCACCTCCAAAAAATCGTCCATAAACATCTGCCGCGCGATTTTTGACGGTTGGTGTAAGAAAACTTATTGGTGCCAAAAGAACTTTATCTTTCTTGCCGCAGTTACAGTATCCTACAGTATTCGATTAATGCTTTTTCATAGCAAATTTTGCACAGAACAGGCTCCTAATCTTACGCTCAAAAAGACGCAACGCATCCAGAAGACTCGTTCCAACATCCCAAAAAATCACTCTTCCAGTCCCAGAAAAGAACTTCCTATTGTTGCACATCCACCTCATCGTCGCCAGCCCAACAATTTTCCGCCCATTTAACGACTGTCGTAAAAACCGTAAGCGTGCGCAGACGGCAATTAAGTCGATGGAGCTGTTACGGTAGAGATGTGAGCGCTGGTGGTGGGATTAGTTACGTGAAGTTCATCGCCGGAGTTACGACAAAAGTTTGGGAAGGTCGTGACCGCGCGCATAATTCTTTCGACACATGCACCTAGACAAATATCCAGCGCTCCTTACCCGCATTTATGCATACATTAGCACGAGAATGCTAATCAGAGACAACAAAAGAAATAGATACGGGATTATACGGCTTGGATTGGGTGCCGCTGCGCTGCGTGCGGCAGCCGACAGCGGCCCGCCAGGGGGCCGCAAAGGCTGAAGGGCCACATGCTCGGATGGGTCTTGAGAGCGTGGATCAGCTGATTTTTTGCTGTTGTCCGGCTGGTTGGACGGCTGGAAATTACAAGGGAGGCAAGGCAGAGAGGATTATTACCAAGAATTATTGTAATTTACAAATTTTATCTGTTGCTGGAAATGGAAAAATGCTCTAGTAGAAGCATTTCCAGCTACGTGTTTGGTAACCGGGCCAACAATTTTCAAAAACCATTTCCATAAAGATTTTTTTTCCAGGAATGCGAATCTCAATTTCACAAATGTCCGTTGGGTTTCTAGTTCTAGAGACCAGGATTTCAATCCAATATGAAACAAATTTAAAACTGGGTCATATATTAATTTTTATTATTTATTTTATTATTCATTATTCATTCATTTATCTCTTTATTTATTAATGTTACCTGCAATCCAGAAAATAGACACAAGTTGCTTTTTTTCGAAGATACATCAGGAGAAAAAAGACATCAAAAGTTCTTTTTTTTTTGTTTTTTTTTTTTTGTTTGTCCGAGAGTTGATGCTAGGATTCATCATTTCCTACGAATCTCCTGGGAAAGTGCTATTTTTCCTTCTTATCCGGGGTATTCCTTGCTAAGAAGTCCCGCTTCAAATATTTCTATTTCGAAACCGAGCCCATGAGTAGAATGAGCTGCAATTTGCAGCTGGCCACGCTCACAATATTAACTATGCCGCAATCGGATCTTTTCTGGAGGAAAATGCATATTTAGGATAGGATTACAGTTGCTTTATTCAATTGCAGTAGGTGTAAATGGCGGTGGCCTTTCCGCGGTCTCGAGGAGCACGCGGCGCAACCGCGCCGCTTACGATGGAATCGTCGCCGCTATGGCGAATCTGGGTTTTCTTGATAGTTGTTCATCACATTTGATGTTATCTAATAAGAACATTAATTAACTATCAAGGAAGCCCCATAATTTGTTGTCCCGGAGAGGGTTTCTGCTGTAGCGATGCGGTCGCGTCGCGTGTTTTTCGAGGCCGCGGAAAGTCTACCATCATCGACGCCCACTGTAGATATTTAGGATCCTATCCACAAAAAAGTGTATTCGAAAGGTGGAATTCATACTGTCCCCTGGTTTTCCCTCCAGTGCTGTGATTCTTCGAATTCGGATTCACCTAATACATTAATCGCTGTTAAATATAGACAACATCTCTCTCCCTCCGAAAAACAGTATTGATTAGTTAAATTATTAATATTATATAAGGTTTTTATTTTGCGAGCAGTGTAAAAATTTATAAAGTAGTGTATTTGTGAGAATTTTTGAGAATATTTGTGAGAAGTATTGATCGGAATGTTCCTGCAATATGGTGTCGTTTTCCATGAAATAAGAGAGAAAAACGGTTTGGGAGGGAAGAGCGAGTGAGAGAGAGAGAGAGAGAGAG
>JARK01001341.1:3145744-3176496 GCA_000688135.1 Ancylostoma ceylanicum | reverse complement strand
GAGAGAGAGAGAGAGAGAGAGAGAGAGAGAGAGAGAGAGAGAGAAAGCGAGCCGGGAGCGGAGGGGCTGCAGAAGAGGAGTGTTGGAGAAATTTGTTGGTTTAGGATTTAGGATTTCTCCCGAAAAGTGCAAAAGAACCTTTAAAAAGTAGGATTTACTAAAAGCTAAGGAATAGTGTGCAGAATGTGATATTTTTAATGGCTTTGTATTTTTATTATTTATTTATTTATTTTTTCCATTCAAATACAAATGAAATTTTTATTATTTATCGTACTGTCTTTATATTTTTGGAATGGTTTTAGATTTCTATTTATTTACCTTTTTGATGACATTTTAATGGAGGAATAGTTCCTCAGAGAGTGACAAATTGGCCATTTGGATGGACACTTATTATCCAAAATCCTTAATTATTACAAAAAAAAGGAAACAGCGAATTCTCCACAGAAGAGGAGCATTTCAGGCCGGACTGATCGCCGACACGGATTATTTTTCCCAGAAATTCAGATGGAAAATGACTATTCCTTTGAATTGGGTGGGCCGACGTTTAGGAGACAAAATATCGATTTTTTCCACAGAGATCAAGAGAACCTATCGCAAAGAAAAAGCCATAAACGAGCGGTAAACTGCTAAGTGCAAGAAAGTGACATATGGCTCACAGCACTGATCACAACTTTCAGGTCACGCCCATGTTTGCCAGCGGAAGCCAGACGTGGACCAGCGGAACGTGGCCCGGTCAACGCGGTTGTCCCCTCAGGAGCCCTGAGGCGCTAGCGCGGGCCGGGCAGCCGAACCCACAGGGCATGGGCCAGCACCCATACCTAAGATGCAGTTATTGAGGGGAGATCAGTGTCGATCGATAAACTTCTGGTTGGCCAGTGGTAGAGTTACCGTATTCGCTCCGAGCGCGTTATCAGCGCTTGTAAAGCGGTACAATAAAAGACTGACTAGGCGGAATATGATCGGGTATGGCTGTTGGCGTAACTGATTTATGATCTTCGGAGGTCATTTGTGACTACCGTATTTATCGCTAAGGTTACTAGAGAGTTCTTAGGGTTTAGGGCTAAACCCCGTGCTCTGTTATGTCGTCTTCGCCGTGTTTCTTTTCATTTTTATCTGAGAGGTTCAGTGGCATTTATTTGTTTTTCCATCAGTTTGTCTGTTTACTTTCCTCCTGTTGGGAATTCTCCGAAAAAAAATTGAGGTACACTACTGGAAACTTAGCTACAAAGGCAGCAATTGGCGCAAAACTGTTGAAAAATAGACAAAGACACGGTAGGAAATTGAAAAAAAAATAGGAAATTCTTTCAAAGAAAACTAGTAGAAACTAGTAGAAACAGAAAACAATAGAGAATTTTCTGTTACCATTTCTAATTCCCCTTCTGGTCAAATTTTCCCATTTTCGGCCTCCTTTTGAAGTTTCATGGAATTTCAAGCTTTACTTCACCAAGACTTTGCTAGAGTGACGTTGTGAAAATACCCCAATCACAGCTAAGTTTTTGATAGTAAAACTCAAGAAATTTTGATGGTTCGAAGAAATGTTGTAGCTTTTTTCCTGTAAAATGCATTATGGGAAAAATTACTTGAAAAATCCCTGTTTCAACTCTGCTACAATTGGAATAGCAAGCATGGTGTTGTGTTCGGGGCATTTCTTCCAATAAATAGTGTGTAGAGTTTTCTGAAAGGTAGCAGAATGGAAGTATTATAAAATTATCTCTTAAAATACGAAATTACAAGAATTTGAAAGTTTTCGGAAAAGTGAATGAATTGAGAGTTTTAATTAGAATTCATAGAAGCCTACCACTCGACTACTTGTCAATGTGCGGGACAAATCACAGCTGATAGTTCGAATAGTCGATTTTCCGAGAATTTCGAGGGAATCCTTCATTCCAATATTCGTAAAAAATATTTTTCAGCTCAGTGCCCTGCTGTGTTTATCTCGTGAAAATGAGCTGAAGAGAGTTACAACAAAGATTTTCCCAGAAATTTCTGGAAAATTTTAAGCCCTCTATAGAGCAATTTATACCAGATGCATGCTTCAGTCGCACGTAAGACGCACGCACCCATTTGCAGAATATTTTTCCTAAAGGCTGGTCAACGAAAAGGGAAAAAGCCTAAAACACATGCGTTTCATCTGCGTCTGATCTGTGTCAGAGGTTGCGAATATGCATATCCTTCATCATGTAGACGCACGCACGTCAAACGCACGCATCTAGTGCAAATTTCACCTTGTCTCTTTGGCCCTAGTTTATGCCAAGGTAGATTTTCAAAAGCCCTAAATCACAAGTGGAGTACTACAATACGGAAATGACCGTAAAACGAAGAGCATAAAGAATAAATCTCTCCCCATCCCTGTGTATGACCACTTCAAAACCATGAGCAGTACATAGATTTTCCCGGAATACTCCACGAAATCCAGCAGCAGTGACCTTGTCCCGGTGGTCGCTGGCGCAATCCCGGCGCCAGCGAATTAGGATCTGCTTGATCGAAACGCAAACGCAGCGCGGTCACATCAAACACCGTCATCCATCACTAGCTGTGAGTTTTATTGCCACAGTGTGGACGGCTGGGAAGAGCAAGGTATCCAGAGGAGGCGATGGGGGAATCTGGAGATGTTCTGCTGGTGCTGGGATCTTGGATTCGTCCTAATATCAACACTGGAGCTTTAACAACGTTGAGAAAGAATTTTAGTGCAGAATTCACAGTTTACACTAGTTGACAGAGCTAATGTATCAAAAATGTAATAGTAAAAAAGTAAATGAAAGTAAAAAATATAATAGTAAAAAAAGTATAGTAACATTAAAGTAATTTTAGTTGATGTTGCTTCGCAAGTTTCTTCATCAAATTCTTATATTCCTATGTATTAATTTATTTCATACATTATTAAACACTGTAATGTACTGCTACTGTTTATAATTTTATATATTAAGTTATGTAGAAGGCAGATTAAAATGATTACAAGAAAACAAACAAGTAAATCAAAGGGTAAATGGGAGTCGTAAAGTGCTAATCGATTAGTTGTCAGTTTGTGAAGAAAAAACGAACAGAAGCACAGTAGTCAGAAGCGTGTGATAACTGTTGTGACGTCACTGACCGTATTAGTGACGTAATCATCTTAGGCACCGCTATCGTTTACGGCTATAGTGACCCTTGTAGCTAAGCATGTTCTAAGGTGTGTTTGTTTCACCATGAGAATTGCGGATTTTCTGGATGTTTCTGGGAAATCAAGACAGCAGCGTCTCAACCCTCCGAGCAAACAGATTCAGATTGGAAAATATCCCCGAAAATTCTCTCAAACCATGGATTTTGAACAAATTAATAATCCCCGGGTCCGTTTGACATCGCCCACACGTTAATTCTAGAGAAGCTTCACGGAAATCAAGAAAAAATACGAGAGATATAGTGAAAACGAATACTTCGCATGATCGCCACGAACTCTTTGCTTGCTTGCGTGCGTGCGTCCGATTCGGCCTGCTTCTGAGTAAGGCATTGTGATCATGCACTTTAATGTTCGCCACTTTTTCTTGTTTACGAAAACAAATAGTTTCGAGAGAAAAAAAACAACCCGCTAAGCGAGCTCGGTCTGTACGGAAAATTAAAAACTCATAAAAAAATTCTCTGTTTCACTGGAATTATTAGTGACAGAATAACCGGCTGCGCACCAATCTGGAGATAGTGTGCCATTGTGGAGACGCAGGCGCTATGACAGTGACTGTAGGGACTTCCTCACGAAGAACGCAATGGGGCCAAGCTCGCAGGTTAGAATGAAACCAAAAGGGCTTGAATCTCTACCTGACGGGGTCCTAATGTGTTTATGTCATTTCTGCTGTAATAAAGGACCAAAACTGGGTTATATGTTTACCCCATTGACGACCCGCGCCCTTTTTTCCACCTTTTCTGGCTCATTTTCGGCTCCGTAATTTCTATAAAAAGTTTCAGCGTAGGATTTTATAGTCATGACGACGGAGAAGTGTTACTATGTAACCATCTAAGAAAATCACTGAGGTAGGGCTTAGAGATCTCTCAAATTAAACCATGCAAAAAAGACGATTTGGATGAAGAAAAGATCGCAAGAAAGAACTACTGGTGAGAGAGAAAAGGTGATTCGGCCGAAAAAAAAAACATCCTGGAAGACCGCAAGTTTAAGAAAAGCTCAGCAGACACTTTTCATGAATTTAATTAATAAAAAAATACACATTAAAAAGCAGTAAATTTATGTAAAAGTGTAAATGAAGTGCCATAGCCAAGTGAACGAGAAGAAGGTGCTGCCAGCTATTGATGACAGACGCTCCTCTATCAGTGCACCCCTTCTGGAAGCCCATAAAAGTCATCCAAGGCCATTAATGTAATTTATCTGTTCATATGTTCTCTTTTTACTCGGCACAGGCAATTTTTCGCTTTTTACTCTCTCCCATCTATACTTGTAAACAGAAAATATCTCTGTCGCCCACAGCTGGACACTTGTCCCACGGATCGGATTACTGTAGATGTCAACTGAGCGGTGACATGGCAAAGAAATCCGGCATAAACAATGGAGACGGCAAACGCGGATCAGCTGATCGTGTCCCGATTTCTCTGGTTTCTCTGCGTCTCTCAATAGCACTTGGCAGAGATATTTATGCTCGTCTAAAGTGCACTATTTCAATGAATCCATATAGGTTTTGATCTCTTTTGACAGCCATTCCAAAGCGCGTTGGATGCCGGCTCCGTTCAGTGCGCACGTGGCGTGGATGTTCCATTTATGGCCACGGATGAGGTCCAGACCTGAAAAAGAACTTACTGCACTAAACACTTGCACGTGCTACGAAAAAAAGCCCCCCCCCCCCCAGATCTTCGATTTCTCTAGCTGTCTGCGCTCTCTAGGTTCCCACACTCTTTAAAAAGGTGTAGTTCTTTGCATTTTGAGACTTTCTAATATTATCCACTCAGACTCGAAAAAAAAAACGATACTAATATTAAGCTCAAGAAGTTCCCGTGGCTCATAAATCCTATGAAAAGAAAAAGGAAAAAATGGCTTTTTAAAGGAGCATTTGTCGTCTATTCAGCGAGCAAACATTATTTTTCGGACGAGTTTCACCGCTAAAAAACGAAAAAGTTTTGGGATTCCACGACCACAAAGTGAAGGATTTTTGGACGAGTTTTCCTATTCCTATTTCGTTGATTCACTGTTTTTTAACCTTCTAATGAGAAAAACATGGACGAATTCGGTGGATTGACTACTACATGGACGAGTTGCCTCGCATAGACTCCATAGATATCAATGAGGTAATATTGGATATCTCTGATCATTTGAGAAAGAAAAAAGAGCAAGAAAGGTCAAGTGCATTTCGGAGCAGTGATTCCCTGCCCTTCTGACAGGTTTCCTGCTGGAGAATCAAGAAAGTTTTAGTAGCGTTCCACGGTGACGGAATAATAGATTTTTTTTAACGAGTACCCCACTTGAAAAAAGAATTGTCATTTTTTATGCCAAATAGATCAAATATTCTCCAATTTTTCGCTCCGTGTTCCTTGGATGAAGAAAAAACAAGATATTGGACATCTATTCAGCGATCAAGCGCTTTTTTCGGACGAGTTTTCCTGCTTAAAAACAAAAAAAGCTATGGGATTTTGCGGCCACAAAGTGAAGGCTTTATGGACGAATTTTCCTATTTGAAAGAAAACAAAATTAGCCGCCATTTATCGGCAGTTAATCAAACTTCTAGAGCTTTCTTATCGGACGAGTTTTCCTAGTGAAAAGAGCAAGAAATTGGTGGGTGTGGCGCGTTATAAGTACCCAGAAAAGGGGGCGGAGCCAAGCTGTGTGATTGGTCAGTGGCGTGAAATGACTAATCACGGAGCTCGGTGATGCAGCGCATTCTAGGTATAATGCTTCACACCCGAAGTTAGTGGTATATCATGGTGCGGAGGGAGTAGTTTGGACGAGTCTCCCCGTAAAAACGGATTCATGAATTTCCATGGCTAAGAGCAACGGACGAGTTTTCCCCCCTTCTGATTAGAAGAACGGAACTGACAGTGCTACAGTAAACAGTTACCGGCAAATCTAGCAGACGTCGATTTTTTAATTTTTTTAATTGCAGAGTAACAAAACAGGAATACTCAATTTTTGGACGAGTTTCCTTTGTGGAAAATTCTAGAACTTCTCAGCTTTACTCTTAATTCAGTGGGTAAAGTACTCACCCAAACTGGTTGAGATCTCCGCTGACGTCATCGCATCCTTCGCGTCCATCTTGTTAGCCAGCACAAGAATAGGGATCTAAACAAGTAAAAAAATCCACTTGAAGGCGAGAAAACTCGTCCGCAGCCACTCGCGGCTCACCTGTCGACCATTGATATCCTTATGATCGAGGATCATCCACAATTCATCCCTGGCCACAGCCATTCGTAGCCGGTCCGCACTGTCCACGACGAAAATCACCGCTTGTGAATTGACGTAGTACGTCTCCCAGAGGTTACGGTACTTCCCTGTAATAGACCACATAGCCAATGGCGACGTCGGGTAACATGCATGGATCGTAAATCTGTGCCACATTTACGATGTCCAGAGGCATTTCGCCTTTTTTGGGTCCTGTGGGGAAATTTTTATGGCGCCAGGGTGGATTTACAAGCAGCGCTGTTCCTGTCGGTAGAGGCCTGTGGTGTCCAAAAAGGAAGAGGGGGAGATGTTGTGGAGCAGATGCAAGGGAATAAGGATAAAGTTGCTGTTACGGCTGTGCGAAAGAAAAATTAACGATTAACGGATAACGATTTCGCAGAATAACGTCTTAACGAACTGATGCAATTTTCAGGGATCCTTTTCCGATTTCTATAATTTTCTTCTTCTTTTGTATGCGCTTTACATAGGTTCTTGACTAGTTCCAATATTACTTTAACGGATTAACGAATGACAAGCACGAACGATTAACGGACCAAGGAAACTGTATTTGCTTTTATATCAATGTAGTCTTTGTCATGGGAAATATTTTTAAAAAAATAGAGATTACGGTATTTGTCTTTATCTGTAACAGAAATTAGAGCTGCAGTGATTACGCAGCCATGATCGACCGTGGCCTGAGAAACGGCGGCCGCTATCGATCGATACCTATACTTATTTCAACGTAGGCTAACGCACGCACGCAAGCGCCGGCCGTAGCGCATTGTTCTTAGAGCCAGCTTCTGCTCGGGATCAGCTTTTGCGGATGCAGCAATAATTGCCCAATTAACAAAGTATTGTCCTACTGTAAGGATTATAGTTATTGATTTTGTGAAAAAAAATCAATAACCACCTTGTCCAGCCATGTCAAATGCTGTGAAACTGAAATTTTCCGTCACGAAATTTGTTACCGAATAGCCAACCGTTGGTGCGATTTGAGTGGTTCTCGTCTCCGGCGTTCGCAAATAGTTCAACATTGTAGTCTGGAAAAATCAATAAATCAATACTGGGCGCAATACATATCGACAGACTACATAGTCGCTGTCACTGTACCTTTTTCGCTTATTTGTTTATTTACTTATTAATTAAATAATTTACTGATTTGTTTACTGCCTAAACCGTTAAAAAAACCTAAACCGAACTGAAGAAAACTTAACAAGAGTGCTCGAATTATACATTAAGTGTCAATCAGCTGATAACAGGTTAACTATCGATTTATTGATTGTTGATCAAAAATGCCACCTTTCCTGAGTTGTCCAATCCCACTACGATCACGTTCACTTGTCGCCTTCCCACACCAAGCATCTGCGACAAAGACGAGAGGAAGCCCATGGTCTGGAAGTTAAAGCCTGCTAGATTTGCAGGTAACTGGGTACTGTAGCTTTCATGGTGAAGCGTACTGTAACTAGAGGAGCGAATACGTTGTCTGGACGCCTATGAATCGATTATCGATTTGTAATATTAGGGATCATGGCGTTGAGGATGAAAAATGGATGAAATTTGTTTTAAAAAAATTTTGGAATGTCCCAAGAAGCCAAGGTTACGGTGCACACTGTAACAAATAAACAGTGTTAGAGAGTCAAAACTTTAGTGACAGCAGGACTGTAGCCTCTTCGACTACGGTAACAACACATGTAATGGTCCTAAAGTTAGTAATGACGTAGAAACCAAACCTTAGGCAGTAAGATAAAGGGTAAAGTTACCCACCTTGCAAACATCAGTCGGTAAAGTGTAAGGCTGTGAGGAAACTGTTTACGGATATGCATGACCAA
This sequence comes from Ancylostoma ceylanicum, assembly GCA_000688135.1. NCBI lineage: Eukaryota > Metazoa > Nematoda > Chromadorea > Rhabditida > Ancylostomatidae > Ancylostoma > Ancylostoma ceylanicum. The sequence continues at coordinate 3,168,318 of JARK01001341.1, read as the reverse complement.
ATCCAGAAGGAATATAGCTTATATGTGCCAAGCGTTTGCCAGAGAAATGTCCTGGATTTTCTGGATTTCATCAAAGACTAGATCGATAATTGATCGATTTTTTTTCTTTTGATTTTCAAAGGACCTTCTCAAACCTGCTCCAAATTAAATAGTTGACCCATCTAGCCTATGCTCACCTCTTAATAATCCACGCACTTGTTCGACATACCGTAACCGGCTGATCACATCGCGCCGGATCGAGGTGATGGGATCGAGATGACGTCATCTACGTGTGGCGGCGCGTTTTATCCGAACTACAGTAATCGATCAACAACCATCCGTAACGAATTGTTTCGCATCGTCGCGCTGCCCTCTGACCATTTGTCGCCACGTCGAGGATTCAAACTCGACGCGAGGGTGCTAATCCAGGAACTAGTCCTGGATCGGTGAAACTGCGAAAACGAAATTCGGGGGAACTTCCTGGTTTCCAGCAGATTTCTGGAGAAAAACGTGGGTGCCAACGCATTTCTTAGTAACCTTACCAGCAGTAAAAATACTAATCGATCCATGGATCTTCAACTAAATTTAAATAATGGACTTTCTTACTACTCTGTGCAAATTTTCGAAATGTATGGCATAATTTTCTACTCTCACTTCCTGGATTTTTTCGACAGAATTTCCCATTCGACTTCGGGATTTTTCCGAATCTGGGTTTTCTTCTTCAGAATTGCCGTCTCCTGGATTCTGATCTCTAACAGTTTAGATCCAGACCTATTCTAGGAGCTGTCAATGTTCTCCTCTAAACGCTGGGTTGTGATCAGTAGTGAATCCAGATGGCCTACCCGTTCCCCTCATGTTCGACTTCTTAACCAAACATCCTGACAGCATTTTCACAATGAGCCGCAGCACCTGTTATTTCTGAATAAATTTTCTGGATGGAATGCCTCACAGGCTTAGTTGGGGATCATACGAGATATGCATCCTATGATTTGGAAACCGATAACGATAACCTGGAGCCGTATCCACTATATTTGACCGTAGGAGGGAAAACACAGCGGATATGCATCCATTCCCACTGGATTTTATCCACTCTGTTATCCAATATATCTCAATGTTCATTTCTTGGCGCAAATGCGGTGTCTTGACGAGAAACAACGCAAAGTGAAGAGGAACTATGATATATCATTAATCATTGTCGAGAGGAAATCGACCGGATAAAGATATTCTGTAGCAAAACGAGTGGATTCGCATTTCCATGAATAAGTTCTTATTGGATAGTAGGTTCTCCAAGCCGCATTAGCACATCCGCTAGAGCCCGTTTGTCCAACTGGATAAACCATGTTGGACATGGATCCTGCAGTTCCCAACAAAGACGATTATTTACTGTTTTTTTAACCGAGAAAGCCATCCAAAGATACTGCCGCCTCACCATGAGAACTTCTAATTTGTCTTTTTTCACAAGGAAAACTTTCTATAACAATTGGAAAAACCTGCTAAAAATATCAAATTTATACGAAAAATCTGCCAGCCGCAGCAGAATTTTGTCCTGATCGTCACTTTTTTCCTGAGGAGCAGACCTTATGGACGATCTCATAGTTATGAACAACACTGTACTTCTCACATAAACATCCAGAATGTTTCGGCTCCTTTTTTTCCTCAAACGCCTGCGCGTCTTCGTCATTGTCCCATTGTTCTATCGAGTTTCTCGCGGTCGCGTTGCGCAATCGCCGGCGGCAGGCTTTCAGCGCTTTGAAAAGCGACAGCCGTAAACGAAACTGCGGATTATCCCATTTAACGATCACTGGCGGTCTGGTCACCAATCAAAACACGGAAATCCGAGTATCCAGCACCGACAAGGGGAGTTGTGTCCTTTTGGAGGGGAGCTTTGCAAATATAGGACTAATTTAGGGCATTTAGGGAGGAACAACTGGGGTGTGTTAATTTAAAATGTAGGATCTTCCACAGAACTGGATTTAGTCGGCAGAAAATCCGGAAAAAAAAGAGCAAAAATATGGATTCAAGGACAATGGAGTGGAATATTTGAAAAAAACTGATAAAAATTATACTAGTAAATGGGTGCAAAAATAAGCTGACAGAAGATTTCCATCTCATAGACATCTTTAGGTTAGCTGGAAAGTGTTAGGAACCCTGCCGGGACAGAAAATTTTTAAGATATCCCCATTTTCCACGCACCACCTTCCTTCTGACCACATCCTGCCTAATAATTATAATACTTTCCGCTAAATTAACAGAAATCTATCCAAAGCTTAACATATCACTTTATCATTGAGTCATAAGTACAACAAACTCAGCACAGAAAATTTAAAACAAGAATAAGTTGAGAACGAGTAACTTTACATGCACATGGCAAAATTAGCCCAACTGCGGTTGCCATGGGCAACCAAGCCTCTTCAACAGCTGGACTCAGTGCAATTTTACGTCTGAGCGCAAATACGAGCACATAACACTATAGGAAGAAGGATCGCTATAGAAATTCATGAAAAAAAAAACACTATTATAAAGTAACATCACATACCCGTGACATCTACGGCTGTCACTAGAAATTATACACACACAACTCACATACGAAACACTACTGCGATATGTTAGAGACAGTTCCTACACTTCAGCTATGCATAAAATGGAGGATCATTTTGGAAAATGAGGAAGAAACTTTACTTATTACAATATTCGTGAGCAGAAAATGAGTTCCACTGACTTCATCACAGGCTGCGTTCAATTCACCTGCTGAAAAAGACGGTTATATCAATAGAATAGCTAACCATAACTATTAAAATTCTTACTTCTTCTTCTGTTGTCCACTGGTAGCCGCTTTTTTCTTCGGTTTCGGTGCGCCTCCGAAGAGGTTTGCCATCATTTCACCCACATCAGGCATATCCAACTGAAAAATAGGAATTTGATATGACTAATGGATACTTTTAAGTAGGAGAAAGTAAAGTAGGAAAATCCAAAGAATAGGAGTGCAATACTGAAAAAACACAAAAATTGTATGTTTTCAAGATATACCTTTGGCATTTGCATTTCAGCCATTTCTTTCTGCAGCTGTGGATCATTAGCGGTCATCCTAGAAAGAAAGTATATGAAGAAGTAACATCATTTACGATGCTACAAAAACCGGGATTCATTTTCTTTCCCTTTATTATATTCTTTCTTTTCTTTTATTTCTATCTCTTTTTTTCATTTTTTATCATTCTAAATAACCTAGATTCTTCCTCAGTTCTTGTACGTTTCCACAGAATATCAAGATTCCACCCAAAAAGTCATTTTGAACCCTCCCTTGGATCCAGCCTCCTACCCAATCAATACCCAGTTTCGGTCATCTACGCACACGATGTTGCGGCCTACTCACCATAATCCTACATAAACGTCGTCTCGTCAAACACACAGCGCGCAATGAGTAAATATACTGTCAGAATACAACAGTTCTTCAGACGTTTCGCAAGGACTACACATTCTAGCGCTCATGTTGGGTAACTAAACCACTAAGAATATCTTCAAACAAAGCGAAATGTTCCGTCATTTTAACATTTAAAATCAAATGTATGTGCTGTACACCTAAAGAAACAGCTAAATAAACCTATGAGCGAGTATATTTCATGCGCGTCATAGCAGCTTCAGAACAGAGTAGGGTCTACAAGATAACAAAAATTGTTCAAAGCCCTAGTAAGCTTTAAAACCACTACGGCACCCATAAAATATGATCTACCATGTTTATTTTCTTGTTTGCCACTTTCCAAGCTGTGAAATCCATGCATGGATTTGACTTCAAGCATTGAAGCCCTGATCAAATTCTGGCAAAGTCACTATAATTGTCTTCCCTGGGTGACATCGATGAAAAGAATTGATGCTAAGCGGGTTTTTCAACTTGCCACTCCAAAAATAAGTATGGGAAGCTTAAATATAGCCCTATCTGAGCCTATTGTTCCAGACCAGGCAAACTCCTTCCTAGCCCCTATCTCAGGGGAGTCCTGTTGGGAAAGGGTTTCCGTTGGGCGCAGCATTTCTACCACCAACTCAACTGTAGCGTACGCGTTAGAAGCCTCGCTTGAAACGGAAGATACACTTCAATGCTACGCAGAAAAATGGTCTCAAAAAAAACTGCTTTTTTTTTCTTCTGCAATTTTGCAAAGTTATGCATCCGATGGTGGAGGAAACATGTGATTTTGAATTTGTAAAGAGCGCGAGAAAAAGATAGGACACTTCCTCTGACAACTCAAGTTAGTAAGTTCTGGTGAACAAGTAGACCATGTTGCATTTGCATTCGCAGTGTTGGCGGCGCACACAAAACCTCTTGTTGCAAAGTGGATGGCTCACCATACGAAGAGTTACGCTACTACATATCAAAAAACAAGAAACGTAAAACAAACGTACTTTGGAATGATGAGCATGATAATCAGTGGTATCACAAGCATCAGCACCATTGGATTCATCAGCATATCGGTAATGCGCCACTCTTCTCGCTTGCGGAAATACCTTGTGGCTTCTCTTGCGCTCAGCTTCAGCGGATATGGGAGCTGATTTACAACATTTGGCTGAAATTTATCTTCTCAGCGAATTCTGGGGGACTGAAATTCTAGTGCTACTTTCAGAAATTCGAGGAATGCGTATACCTGAAGCACGCTGAGTTTCCTCGCTCGAATCTTTCCTCTCGCTGTGATATCTACTCGAATGGGTTCGAACACAAAGTCGACATTTTCTACCTTAACACCGGATTTTAATAAAGGTTCGGAAAAATTCTAAATAACTGCCTCACCTGTACAACATAGCTGCCGCTTGCCACGTTATCCACAGTGAATGAACCGTCTTCACGTACAAATCCTATATATTCGCCATGGTTTAGAAGAACTCGTGAGTTTGCAGCCCATTTACGTCCAGAATTCGCTGACGACGGGAAGATAACCTTCAAACACGGAGTCCTAACAAAGAGCCGACAAAATAAAGGAAAAAGTTATGAGCGAAAGAAATATAGAAGACCTCAACGCGCAACGCTCACATAATTTATAGTCTAATGCTATTACTGGTATTATTACTCTACTTTTGCTCTATTACTTCCTCAAAATTTGGTTTGAAACCCTCATTCTTTCTGGATTCAACAGAAATTGCAACAAACCTGCAGCACCTCAACAGGGAAATTTACCTCATCGACTACAGTAAACTCGAACCGGCCCTAGACAAGGGGCAAGACCGCGCGCGGCGTTCTCGGGCAGAGACACATGGGGCTCTGCATGCTGGCTCTAGTTGTCTGCTTCTGCCTCGACTGCTACGCCACAGCGGACAAACAGAGCCAGCATGCAGAGCCGCCTGTGCCTCTGCCCGAAAGCGCCGCGATCACGCCCTTGTCTACGGCCGTTTGGAGTTCACTGTATATTGAAATATTCATCCTGCTCTCTGAAAAGCAGGAAGGATAGAGGGACACAAGGGAGAAGAAAAGATGCAGTATCTTGGGGGCAATCGCGAAACCCCGTTTTTTTTTTTTTTCAAAATGCAGGCTTGACCTGGAGCAGCTGGGCTGTCAGAGTTGCTAAGGGGTTGCGAAGGCATAACGACTCCAAAACCAATGCGGGGATTCACCATCTATCTGCGAATATACTGCAGGCGAAATGGCAAATCACAGCAGAGTAGTCGTATGCGCAGATGGTGCAAATGAGCACAGACTAGCTATGTAGTCACTATGCTCACTTATAGTAACCCTCCAATCATGCGCAGCACAACAGCTCTTTCGTAGTTCACTATAATTCAGAATCCCTGCTGCAGTATCTCAGCAGCTGGACGATTTTTCCTTGCATTCGGCTCTTTCATGAATTCCGAATCTCATCTGCGATGCAAAAAGCTCCCTGTATGTTAATTTGAAACGATGATGATTCATGGCGGAATGGGAAATGAGAAGACTTGAGAAACCACGAAATGAACGATGAGTCAGACCCGTTAATTTCTTCAAATTACACGAACGTCTGAGAGAAAACGAGAGATTCCAGTTCTATTAGGACTGCTAACGGAGAAGACAGAAGTTGTTCAGCGTTTGAGAAAGTGAAACATGATTGATAGCATAAGGACATAAATGATCTACAACTATCAGGTCACAAAAATAAATGCTTCAAACTCACATTTCCCTCCACAGCAAACGTAGACCGTTCCGTAGATGTCACATCTTCAGACGCTAGCGAGATGGTGAAAACGGTCAACAACACCAGCAATCTCATTCTTAAACAGGGTGTAGATCACGAAAACCAAGAGAAAAGTCAATAAAGACGGGGAAGATAATGTGCGGTTCGCCACCAATTGGACATCTATACATCAAACTTCTATTAAAATTTATTTATACAATGCTAGCAGATCTTGAACAACATAAAAGAGGACAAAAAAAAGTTCAATAAATTAGCTCACGGTTTTGAATCGGTCAATGGGTAGCATAGCATAGATTCCGAATAAAGCATAGATTTTTGACTCGCAAAACAATTATAAAACACTACTTATCTATGAGGAACTTAAGTGCATTAAGCGCTCATACATATTACCTGACACGTTCCAAATAAGCGCTAACTGATTCAAAGTGAGAAACAAGACAAAGGCAGTCAAACATAGAAATATCGCCACCGGCCTATTGCTAGAAAAATTGGGCAAAATGCGATCGCGCGCCAACCATGCATTAATCACAAATCATTCTCCACGTAATCGATATGCTAGACGATCTTAAAAGACACATAACATTCAAATTGAGCCCATAGTAATTGCTTCCACGCAGAGGAACGTTCAATTCAAGGAATTCAGAGAGAGCAAGGGGTGAAGGTAATCATCTTCCAGGAACGGACTGAAGACGTAACTGTCTAGTTGAAGCGTTTCAGGAATTCTTCTGCTGAAACGCGAGCTCGTGCGTTTAATGCCAACTTCATATCGCTGATTTCCTGAAGAAAAAATGTAAGAAGCGGATAAAAATGTGGTGAGGGACAGAATATTAGCATATCTAAAATCATAAGATCATTTCAAAAACGAAGGTGGTAGGGGTGATTTAAGAAAAAAGCGAAACTATTAAGCCCGATCAGTATCCATAACCTCGCAAAAAACCATGCTATTGTTGTATGATGTTCAGTGAGCATTAATTCAGCTGACGAATTTGTTAACATGGGCTGGGATTCATGATAAGATCATAGAGCAAACCAACGAGTTAGCATCATTGTCTATATTATAGACTCCGTAATGCTAGGAGGCGCAGAGGCGGAATTTTGGTTTGCTAGCTTGGTTTCGATCGGTGATGCGTTCATGAATCCTAGCCCTGAAGGAGCACAGCAATGCGACCGCGCCGCGCACTGAAATCGCATTTCGCGCTGTCGTGATGCCCAATTATAGCGATATTTTGTTACTTTGCCGTGAATATCATTAAAAATACACCGGAAAGCTAGATGAGTCGCTTTGGACCCACAAGATAGGGACACGAGCACCCTTTGGGGCCATAATTAGTCACTTTGGAGCTATAAGATAGGGATTCGAGCGCGAGGTGCGGCAGCACCGCCTTGCGCCGTAATATCGGCAAACTCAGCATCATCGACGCCCACTGCACATCCTATCTGAGAACTGTTACTAAAAATTATAGAAACACGATATGAACATACAAAATAAAGAGAGGTAGTAATATTTTGAGAAATCTGGAATCATGAGGAAATTTGGAGAATGAAAGAGGACGGTCTATCGAAGTTTACTTGATTTCCGTCACGAATTGTCTTGCAGAAATATAAAAAAGCCTCAAGCTAGGAAAAAGAGCTAATCAAATAGTTAAGAATGGCATGAGATGTAATAAAAAAAGAAAATCGAACGTTAGTGAACAGAGCATCCACGTACCTTGTCAATTTCCTGCATAAAGTGAAGTAGGAAGTCCACGAGCTTGTGCTTGTACATCGTCTCGGTATGTGACGCAGTGATTAAAAACGAAATGTCATAACCTAAAGAAAATAGCATCATTGACTAAACATTACAACTTGTGGTAGCACATGCTATTCAAATGAAAACTGTTAAGCCGTGCAACCATCCCAAACACAAAAAAAAAACACCCCGCACCTGGTAGTGGTTTGCGTCGCAAAACAAAGAAGCTATCCGCTCGCTGGCACATGAATCGTGTGAATTTATGACAAAGAATGCGTTCAATCTCATCTGATTGCTTAATGGAGATCGATACCCTGAAGTGCTTTTCATCATTTTTAAATACCAGCATAAATTGGACAAAAAAAGGCAATGGACATTCAAATAGCTGATATTACTGTTCAAATGTTACCAGGAGTTCTAAATCTATATACATGACTCAATCAAAGTCAACAACCAAGACGAAGTGATAAATTACACATACAAAAGCCTCAGGAAAGCACCTACCTCACTGAGTTAATCGACGGCTCGATGAGAACCCGTTCTTGTTTGTTACGTGCTACAACAACTGGTGTCATTAGCAGTTCTTTGGACGTACGGACTTCGACCTAAAAAGCCGAGTACATGGATGAAATAGAAATTTACCCAATAATCAATAAGAACATACCTCAGGCTTCATGTGTCGTTCAACAACTTGTGAACTGAACTGTTCTAAACACAACGCAGCTTGGAGGGTATGACGAACGGCTTCGAGGTATGGTTGCAACGTGGCACTCTAGAAAGGAATAAAAACACGTTAACATCATTTACTGGTCATAAATAAACAAAGTTGATAGCGCTTTGTTATTCTGTGATTTCCTGGCAAGGAAATGAGCAAGATTAAAAATTGAAGGGAATGGCTAACTGGTAAATGGAAAACAAAACAGAAAGCACACTCCACTCTCTGTTTCATCAAAATTTACTATCAACACTGGACGATAAAAATTATTACTCGCAGGCATTGCAATGTGAAATTGCAATGGTAACTTTAAAATCACATTCAATGGCAAGCGCACACGAGTAAAATGAGCGGGCATTAGGTCGTAATTTCTATATAAGAAGCTTATTAATGCATTATTATTAATCTCATATTAATCTGTTCACTATTATGTTGACTCATAGTCAATAAAAAGATTCGTAGCATTACCCACCCACATGTTTCTTACCCACCTGGGACCAAAATTACCTGTAATTTTGGTCGAGAATAATAGTTGCAAAATAAAATTCGAACCAGGTTTCGGATGTAAGATATGTTTACCGCCTAAGCATAATAATTCAACCTGTTGGAAAACATGTCATGAAAATCTAAAAGCGTTTTGAATAAATTTCAACTGTAGAAACTTGCAAGTAGTGTGAAAGTACTCAGTTTGCTCCCACAAATTTACTATGTCCAAATAAACAGCTAACATTAAAACTTCCTGAAGGAAAATGAAATGTCCAGCTAAAAGCAAGCGATTCAAATGAATTTGAATGTAGTCCTTACAGTTATCACGAATAAGAAACGTCGGAAGTGTTTAAGTGATAGTTCAAAGGACTATAGCATTTTAATTTCTCCGTATAAGTCTCTTGGTAAAGATATTAACGACTAGAGATGTGAGAGGACAACGGTAAAACTCTTTACAACAAGAATATTCGACTCCGAGAAAGATACATTAAGGACAAACATCTCTGAACGAATCTGAAAAAAAAACACATCGGACTCACCATATTTGGGGAGTTGGCGACGATGAATCACAGGAAAATAGACTCCGAATCAAGGCTAATTCGCTCGGCGTCGGGTCACAACAGGAAGATTTCCCAGTTCAAGGATCAGATCCCAAGAAATCCTGAAAAGCACATCGCATTTTTACCAGGAAACACAGCAAATCTCGATTATTAACTACAAAGAAAAACACGGCGGAGAAGCGGTGGGATAAGGGACGAGTCCTCGACACATAACCGGAAATTAACCGTGGGAAACACAGTTACCATTCTAAAGTCACTATAAATGCACTAAAAAGAAGCAGAAACCGAAACTGGAGCAGCTTTCTAAATTTGCATAGGTCGGAACGATGCGTAATGTCGGAATCAATCGAGATTGTCGCGCAAAGAACACAGGAAATGCAGAGGGTGCAGACATCGAGCGAATAATAATGAAGAGCGCGCAAATTGTCGCGTGGCGCCTCGTTGTAAATAATATCTGGTTCCTGGAGGAAGCCCGATTTCAAGGAATTTGAAACGTTTGAAGGAGTAGTTTTACAAAGCGTGTAGAATTACTCCAATTGACTCAGCTGCTCCACACAAAAGGGGTTCTATGGTTTGAAGGAGTTCTGTAGATTTTGATGAGTTTTGAAATCGTTGATGATGGTCTGCTGCTTTTATAGGTCTTGCCAAAGTTCGTTTCAAAAATGGCAATAATTAGCTAACTGTGCGTATTGTGAGCATTTCCTGCTTTTCTCACAAAGTACTACTTTTTCCCGCGTTCGTTTTTTCTCTAGTTTCTTCTCAGATATCATCCCTGGGTGAACGGACCTAAAATAGGAAAATGTGAATTTACATGGAGGTATTGGGGTCCCGCAGCACGTGCGGAACCAGAGCAACTATGAAAATCTCAAGTCTTCCACTATCGGTAGGCTAATAGGCTAAATATAATAATATCTCAGAAAGCTCAGGAATGTTCCGAGAAATAGGTCGCTCTCCGCGCAGTTAAATCCACGTGCAAATATGGACGTCGATGGCGGTGGCCTTTCCGCTGCCTCGAAAAGCACGCGACGCGACGGCGCCGCTAACGATGGAATCACTGCAGTGGCAAATCTAGGTTTTCTCTATAGTTGTCCATCACATTTGATGTTACCCAATAAGAGAACCAACTAACTGTCAACAACACTCCATAGTTTGTTGTTCTCGGATGATTTCTGATCGAGCGGTGCGGTCGCGCCCCCTGCTTTCCGAGACCGCAGAGGGGATACCGCTCTCGACGCTCACTGTACTTGCACTATGAACTCCCCTTTATCCGCTGGATTTCTGCAAACAGCAATCCTCTCCAGGAGAACAAACTATGTGGTGTTCTTGACAGTTAGTTAGCTTTTTTATTAGGTAACATCAAATGTGATGAACAAATACCGAGAAGACTCAGATTCGCCACTGCAGCGACGATTCCATCGCGAGCGGCGCGGTCGTGCCGCGTTCTTTTCGGAGGCGTGGATGGGTCACCGTTATCGACGCCCACTATATGTATATCCCCCGAAATACCCAGAATATTGCTCAAGAATATTCGCGTATTTTGTTTTCGAAGGCTGCATGATGAGCTCCGTGGGGAGACTGTAATTTCCCTCTTGACGTTTGCTGTTGATGTTATTCAACATGTTTCTAATGAGCTGCAAAGATCCGATCCAGCTTGGAAAAACACTGCTTTTCAGATGAAATTAATGGTTAAAAAAATAGTTGATTTGTACGTTGAGCTTGCTGAGGTGGCCTACTGCCTTTGAAGGGTCGGTGAATTAAAAGTGGGCTGTAATCACTCAATGAGGACGAACGCTTGTTAATCCCTTGTCGCTGAGATCCTCTGCCTCCAATCGGCTAGCCAGGCCAGGTCCTGGTGGAATTCGTTAGCTGCGGGTTAATTGGGTCAGCCTTGTCGAAGCCCAGACAAGAATCAAAAACCGGCTTATGTCCCGAATGGTTATGTTTAATTTGAGATTTTATGTAAGAATTTCAAGAAATTGTTGTCCAGAGTAATTCTTGTTTTCAGCATTGAACCATGTAATTAACAATAAACCAGCGGCTTATTTTGACAATTTCTAATTCCATGTTAGAGTAATCACAGTTCACAAAACAGCCACCCTTCATAGTAATTTAATGGATAAATTAGATTTTTCTTGATCTTCAGACCAATTTTCTGGATTTGCCGGTGCCATATATGGCAATCCAGCTACACCCATGCATCTAGCTAGATACACCTTCCATTTTTTCTCACCATTTTTTTTACTAACATTACTACTTTGGAATATTTAAATAATGTTTCCCCCTGTTTTCCATTTGATGATGAATCAATTATTTTATTTTTCTTCAAATTGAAAAAGTGAAGAAAACAAAATTTGAGGCGAAATTTCCTCTTGCAGTTCAATACACATTCGTAACATTCCGCATTATATAGTGAACTCCAAACAGCAGTAGAAGAGGCGCGGCGTTCTTGGGCAGAGACGCAGGGGCTCTGCATGCTCGCTCTGGTTGTCTCCACCCAAGAACGCCGCGCCGCGGTTTCGCCGTTTGTCTGCGGCTTTTTGCAGTTCATTGTACGTATGTGCTTGCACAGAAAGACTGAAGTGATCGTGGCTCATGTATTGTAGCACTCTGATTGTCTGCGCATCCACGCATTTTATTGACACCACAGTTTTCAACCTTGTAGGATCCTGTCCAAACAGGTAGTGAGGCTCGTGTGCACAAGCCTCGACAACCAACATTTCCGCAATTGGACAGCCTGACTGAACCAATGTCGGAGGCCGCACGCATAATTGAGATTACCCTGGGTAAACATATCAGCACCACAAAAATTTGCCCAACGTTAACACTGGTGTCAACACCTTAACGCTGGGAAATCTCAGTGATGCTTCCAGGCACGAAGATGGAGCTTTGTTCTTGGAAGGCGCAGCACTTTCGAGCTCTGCCATTGGCCGGTCAGACGAAGCGACCAATCGTAGGGCTTGGCTGCCGCACCGTTTTCAGATGCAAGGCTCCACCCCCATGAGTTGTAAGTTCTGACAGTTAGTGGAATTTAAGGTGGAAATAAATATGAGCATCCTTTGACTGACGTTTGCGTTCGTCCGTAGGCGAATTCTATAGACTGATAGCAATAGGTTTCCTCTAAGTCATTCACTATTTACAGAAGTGTTTATAGGTTCTTGGAGACGTCAACACTGCAGAAATACAACAACTGATAGAACAACAATCACAATGATGTAACAGAAATGGTGGACCTGCACAAGAGAATTCCAAGGTTTCCCAGCTCAAAAATGTTCATCTGAAGAGAAAAAAAAAACGTTGGCTCTGATCAGGTCTAGCCTCTTTGAATAAGTATGCAACAGGAGGGACTGCTATGAACAAGGATATTATTATAAGAGTTCCAAGCACTGAGATACATAAATAGTGCAAATTTTCCTCAAGTGAAGGCTGCTCGCGCGGCTTTGCAATCACAGCTGGGGCCCGATGGTCGACTATATCTCATAATAAGCAGTGACAATCCCAGGACAACAACGGCGCATCCAATTTTAGATACAGTAGATTGCGTGATGTCTTCAAACGGGAACCACAGCTCTCCCCAGCAGGTCACATCTGATGGACAGTGGAAAAGACCACGTTGTAGCTCGAATCTGCAAATGTTTGGCGTTTTCCAGGGAATTGGAAAAATGCCAAAAGCTCGGACATACCTTGTTTTCTCGCATGGAGCGCGGTATTCGATGAATCGTATGCGAGTTGTGAGGAGAATGCTGGACGCTTTGCGAGAGATAGCTCGGTAGTCGTAGCTGGAACTCTTCCAACTTTATTTAGCTATGTTCAGGAGGGGTAAAATATAAGAGCTGTGAATTTTTTTTCTTGAAAAAACTTGTTTTGAAATGGAGAAAGACATCCCGAGATGGATGGTAGCTTTCTGTTCAAAGTTAAGAATTAAACACAAATCCTATGACAATGTTCCAAATTACACATACATTCCTTTTTTCCGTTTGTAATTTTCTTTTTTACCGTATTTGTGGCACACCCCGTGGACGCTGATGTCCTAGAATCCGTCTAGCAAAACAGCAAAAACAGAAAGCATTTATTTACAATAAATGGTTCAGTCCGAGGTTAATTATCGGCAGATAATTCTGGATGAGAAGGATTTCAGTGGGAAAATTATCTCGTGCAATATCTGGGAATGAATGCTCTGGGAATGGCTACAGCAATGAGATAACCCGGAGTAAGCGCATAGGCGCCCGTTCTAGCGATGGGTAAATTTGAGCGGCGTCTACCCTGGGTAATCTTAGTGCTAGATGAGGCGCAGATACCCTAATGGCCTTTGATTTTTCTTCCTTCCGGTGTTTCGTAGATCTCTTAGCTTCCAAATCCTCATTTCTTTGGACCCCCTGTTCGTGCTTTACCCATGGGCCCGGTACATCACTGAGATTACACATGGTAAATGTATCGTTATACCCAAGGCCTGCACGCATCGTTGAAAGAATAGGCAACCTCATAGACATGGCTACAATTACTCATGGGTAGCGGCTAGATGTGGGACAACGTAACCTATGGGTACACATGCTTATGAGGGGTAGGCAAAAAACAAATTTGGGTAAGGGTTAAAGGTTATAATGCATCCGGGTCCTGCTTTACCTTTTACTACACCAAACCCTATACGTGAAGTTGTCTATTCTCAAATGTTACCCATGGGGGATTATAGCCATGTATATGAGGTTACCCAACCTTCCGGAAAGGCGTCACTGCCCAGCCCTTAGCACCTGACAATGATGAGCTCTTGATAAAACTTGTCTAGTAGGATCAGAACAAAAACCGATTCCAATCCATCGAGAGTTTAAAAAAATTCCAGCGGCTGGACGCATCACTGAGATTACCCGAGGTTAGAGTGTTGATGCCTCTATTAGCTATGGGTTAACTCAAATGTTTTGACCTTGGGTAATCTCGATGATGCATGCGGCTCTAGAAGACGTTTCAAATCAACCCATCATCAATGATCAGAATCACATATCAAAACAGCAGCTAAAGAAATTTGTTTAAAATGCCCAAGAACCAATCCATACACATTGTCTGGTTTGATATTTTTGGTTAAAACTCAGCGATGCCTCATGGAACATGATTACCCAACAGTCAACGCCAGTTTTTCGGGCGTGTAATTACTCATCCTGCCATTGAATAATGTTGCCTACGAATTCTGCATGAAGGGGAGAAGAATTATTTTGCAGCGGGGCTCGAGTACTGAAGTCTCAATATTGTGTTGCACGAGGCTTCAAGATGATGAAGAAACTTAATCAGTGCCTTCACCCTATGACTTATTCAGGAAATTGCGTGTATCCAGAATGAAGTGGCTTCCTTATATTACCCTACTCTTTTTAGTGGACACCTTGTCGTTATTAGTGAAGTTGACCTTGCACATGCTAGGGGAAAAATCCGGGCAAATTCCTAATGCGACACAATGAATTTTAACCAATTTTCCTACAAACTGGAAAAACTTCTGGGAGAAAATCAAGGTTGCAGATCATCCTGGCTAACGATGCAGGTGTAAAGTAAGTAATAGTTCCTTGAGCGAACAACAGTCGAATAATTTGGATTTCTTTCCAGATAATTCAAAAAGCTCATCTTAAATCCCAAATATTCCGAGGATAAAGGGTTCTACAGCTTTTCCTTTCCTTTTCCCAAAGCTATAGGGCACTCCCTTTTCCGGATATTTCTGTTTTTGGCTTATTCGAAGTCGAATATTCGAGTTTCGAACACGCCTAATATATGAGCACACGAGTAAGCAGCTGATCTCATTCATTTTTTTCTTTTTTAATCCATTCATTCACTTTCCTCCCTCCTCGTTCAACTTCACTCCTCGTTCCTGAACAGTTATAAGGTGCAAGTTTAACACTGCATTTCGTATAAACTCAAGGAAAATATCTCATAAATCCTGCTTATGAGCGATAGACCTTTCGACTGTAGTTCTCATAAACTCACCTAACATGTGCTCCATTGATGTATCCATTGACGTGAACGAATGTTACTGTAGCCATATGAGGAACAAAACACGATGACGAATTGGAGTCTCGGACAGGAAACGGTTGCCTAGATATAGTATTAGAGTTACTTTGTTATTGACAATCGTGGGTAATTCGCAGGCAGCATCGGTAACGTTGAAAACAACAGGAGATCATAGAACGGTTGTTGAATCAGTAGCCTCGAGCAAAAGGCTAATGTTGAGCGATAATTTCCGAAAAAATATGTGGAATAAAAATAAAATAATAGGTTATAACAGCTATGGAACCCTGCGAAATGGAACTATGTTACAAAATCAGTTTATTTTAAACTTGATTTTAAATTTACTACAAAAGCTACAAAAACTTGAGAACAACTCGAGAATATTTTTAAAAAACCAACTCCTGTTTTCTTCGGTCTATATTTTGTATTCTATCTCCAATTGTAGATCAATTTGTACATAATTCCTACAACTTGTGTGACTCGCCTGTTTCATTTCTATACTACGTATTGCCTTGTTTACGGCTTACAGTAACTACAAATTAATAGAAATGACGTAACTCAAAATAGCTACCATAAGCACTGTGTGAGCGAGAGATTTTATAGCGAAAAGTACAGTAATTACCGTAACAACGGCGTTTCACACGATCCACAGTTGCATATATGGGAGACACTCGACACAAACAACTCCACAAGCTGATCTATGGACGGGCAGCCATTCTGCTTGCTCTGAAAATTACTGTATTTACAGTATCCACAATTATTGCCTGTGAAAAATAGGAAAAATTACCGTACCAACTGTGATGTTTCCATGACACAGTTAGTAGTCGTGTTTATGCCAAATTTGGTCAATTTTTGGCTTTTCTCGCAACGACCGTTTGCTCCTGTAAATAGCCGTTTGCGCTATTTGCAGGGAGTACGGTAGGATTACTGTAACGCACCTGGTCGCAGTAGCTGAAGTGCTTGTGTGCCGCGGACAGGAAAACCAGTGTAGTGGCACTGTGCAGTGCTGTTAACATTGTGATATTCAGTGTATGTTTGAGTAATTGTGGAAGGCAGCTGAAATTAGCACCCTTGCGCTGTCCCATAAGTCGCGCATGGATCAATAGTAGCTACAAACATTATTGATTGATTTTTTCGTATACTTACCTGCAAGTCTTTCAATACGAAGTGTGCAGTAGAGGCATTAAGGATAGCAACAACAGCGTTCTGGCAAATTCCACCACTCACCGAGCTGAAATTAGAACTTAAATGGAAAAAAATAAAAATGAAAAAAAAAGAAAAACAAGCATGAAAATGAAAAATAGCAGTCCTTGTTACACTGCGGGAAAAAATGTCAAAATATTGATATTTTTCAGTTTGAGCTGTGACAAGGTTGTTGAGATTGAGGTATTGACACTAATTATAACAAAATGATGTATAAAATCTAATTTCTATTTTTCGCCTTTTTCAATTTTCTTTACTTTCTTTTCTTTCGTAATTCATTGATTTTCATTTTTATAGAATATTGTTTAAAAAATTCAAACGGGCAGTCTCACTGTTATACAAAACGGAACTGTGCGTTAACGGAATTTAACGCTTCGCCGATCCGTTAATCCGTTAAACCGTTAATTTACCGTAAAAGCAGTTAATAAAATTGTATTATAATTTTACGAGTGAATTTCACGCTGTATTGTAATGCACAGCATCGATCCATATCAGATCCATGCGGAGCAGAAATTTTGATCTCCGTTATCGTTAACTTTTCCAAGACCGCCGCAAACCGCTAATCGTTAAAAATCGCAAGAAATGGTTGTTAATCGTTAGTATATCTAGTCCTAAATCAGAATAATTCAGATGGAAGAACCAGAAGGAGGGAGATGTGGAACTTTATAGCCAGAAGAGGCTCTTCGACCGACTTCTGCGATTGGTCCATTACTGAAACTGACCAATGGCAGAGCTTGGTCGCTCCTTCCCGAATAAAACGCCCCACACCCACATAACCAAGCCAGACTTCTTCTTTCCCGCACCAATCAGCTGATGTTTTATAAATGCTGCACTTCTTAAAAGCCATCCACCCATGAAAATACGTCAACAGACGGTCCCCACGCTCCATTGTTGATGCATGGATGAATGCTGATGGATTGAATTGGAATGGCCTACGCGTGGAAATTCACGGAAAC
Source organism: Ancylostoma ceylanicum (assembly GCA_000688135.1). NCBI lineage: Eukaryota > Metazoa > Nematoda > Chromadorea > Rhabditida > Ancylostomatidae > Ancylostoma > Ancylostoma ceylanicum. The sequence continues at coordinate 3,150,565 of JARK01001341.1, read as the reverse complement.
AATGAGAATATGAATTTGTTTCCATGAATATTCGAAATAAATTCCTTCAAATTACCTATTTGGCCGATTGAACGTGTTAGGCGGACCGAAAATGTGAAGGAATGTTAAAAATTCAACCTAAAAGAATTCATAGGGCTAAATTTGAGGCCATCTGTCTGCTGAAAAACGGGCTATCTGATTTTATAGTGCGCCTGTAGACATATTAGAACATCTCTTGAAAAATTAGGACTGAACTCAGAAGGGGGTATAATGGCCCAAAAATTCTGTCCGGCTTTTTTTTACAAATTTACTGAATTATAATCCTGGCAAGCAGTACGATTCCTAGGATTCGTGGAGGCACAACAATTTATTTTACGCTGGGTCTGCGAATTTCTATCTGTTTACACTTTCGAAACTGCAATTGACGCGTTTAATATATACAGCAAAGAAGCTCAGGGTTTGATCTACTACATCACAATACCTAGGTAATGTACTACATTTTAAAAGAAGATATTTTTGACCAAAACTTTTCCACCACTCTAATATTCCTCGAGTTTTTCTGCAAGTTGTTGTCAACTTAGCGTTCGCTAGCATAAAATAACACGGATGGGCATGTCCCTATTCGATTACCCTTATTTATTGGACACGAGCAGAGGCCGGCGCTGACACCTCAGCTAAAAGGGCAAAGATTCTGCTGAGTACATGCACGTGCATTAACGGGTTCAGTCTCGGTTTGTGTATCTGGCTCGAAAATTAGGTCCCAGGCTTAGTAAGCGTCTGCAATAAGGCCTGGATTTTTTTGGATAATGGACCTGACCTTGCTCATGGAAATTTTTAGGGATTCCTGATAGCGCTTTCTTAGACTCTTCGAAGGAAATATTCTTCAAATCTTCTATGGGACCGAATAATGCAGTAGACATTGTATTCGGATTTAAAAATTCATTTCCAAATGGGTGCAGAGCATTATATCTGAAATGGGCGGTGCTGTTGAGCTCCGCGAATGGTCAATTCATCCAATTAGCCAATCACAGAGCCCGTCCGCGCCGCCCATTTCGGGTATAATGTCTAAAACCCATTTCAAATGAGTTAACGTTTTGTATTTCTAAGATAGAGGTCAAAATGCTACCCATGAGGAATGAAAAGAAGGAATTTAGGGCTTTCCCCTTCCTCAGCATTAAATTTTTTGAATCACGTTCCGGATCGATGATTGAATTAAGTGAGCGTCGATGGCGCGGCCCATTTGCGGCTTCGACCAGGACGTTGCGCAACCGCGCCGCGTGCGTCGGAATCGATGTCGTCAGCAGCCGGGGTGGTAGTTCTAGGCGCTTATCTTCCCGATTTGATTATCTTTTCCCTTTTTTTTATGTTTCCTCGCTACAAATAGCATGACGGCAGGAGACGACACAAGTTCCGGCACGCGCGGCACGGTAGCGCGGCGTTCTCATCGAGGCAATAGGCCACCGCCATCGACGCTCGCTATCAGTTACTCGATTTTTACTCGGTCCTAAGCATACTTTATGCCCCAATAGATCATATAGTAATTATGTACATGCGGTAGTCTACTTTTTTACCCTTGCCTTTACCTGTTAAAGCCTGGGTAACGCCTCAGGGTTGAAAAGAGCAAACTCACGCATTGGCACAAGGAACAAACTCGTCCTGCTTCTCGCACGAATAATTGGCAGCCGGCCAGAACCCGACGGCGAACTGCGTATCTCTCCGACAATTAGTGGAAGTGATAGTTGACGTGCATGTCCTAGCATCGTCAGGAAACGCATTGCAGGACCAGTTAAGGAGTCTGAAGCTCAAGTAGTTATCCTGAAAAATGATGGTCCCTAAAATAGTACTGTTACCTGTGAGTGGTTGACGTCCAGAGAGGAGGAAGTCGGTCTGCGGGGTCATCATTAGTAACATTTTCTACTGTAGAATAGTATGAATCAATAAACGTTGGATATCCGCCAATAACACGAAAGAAGTGCTGGCTGAAAATAATCGATTAATCGATTTTCTGCGAGTTGTCGGCGTACTGTTGCTGACAGAAATTGAAATAGGGTGTTTCTGTGCTGCTCAATCAATGTGGACTGTCCGTTGAGCATGTGAGGTTATACATACACTCACTTTAAGTCATTCTCAAGCTCACCTTTACGGATTTTTTTAAAGATTTTTCCAAAAAATTACTATGAAGTAATTTCTCTCGGGTGACATTCAGGATTATTGACCTTTTTTTCTAATTTTTTCCTTCCCTTTATGGTTACGATCCCACTGCATACAGTGGGCGTCGATGGAGGAGATCCTTCTGCGGTCTCAAAAAGCACGCGTCGCAACCGCGCTGCTCGAGCAGGAATTTCCTCCAGGACAATAAACTACGCGCTGTTTTTGATACTTAGTTAGTTTACTTACTAGTCAACATCAAATATGATGAACAACTCCCGAGAAAACCCATTTTCGCTACTGCGGCGACGATTCCATCCTAAGCGACGCGGTTGCGCCGCGTGCTTTTCGAGACCGCGGAAGGGTCGCCGCCATCGACGTCCATTGTATGTTATGAAAACATACTAACGAGGGAAGGATACCAGATGTCCATGGAATCTTAAAATGGGGTATGCCTCTTAGTGTATAGCTGACCGTGCTGATCCCCGTTATGTTCTTTGTCGGCGCTCTCTGCCGCTGCAGAAACAGTTACGACGTTGTATGTGCAGTATATATGTGCAGTTTCTACTTTCATCTGCCGAAACTGTATGAAAATGAAGTTGCCGTGCAAAAGGGGTGCAGAATTTGTTATCAGCAATCTAAATAACCCTATATGCAAAATTTCATGAGAGAATATGTTCATCTACACCCGATTTGCCTAAGCCGGATCATTCATGGAGGTCTCATTGATCGCGTAGATCAGGTGAGTGGTGGTGTAGTGGTAAGTGTCTCGCTCTTCAAGGAAGCAGTCCCAGGTTCAATCCCTTCAGCAGTTCAGCTTTTTGCATTTCCATTCCACGTGCTGTTTTCCTTTGAGAATCGATTCTATGCTATTTTATAACGTTTTTCACTTGCAATTCCATGATCTGAAAGTGCGGGAGCTTTTTGAAGGATTCTCATCACCTCGTCTTTGTTAGCAGTGCAACTGGTAATGGTAGGTGTATGGTGCTTACGTGGTCCAAATTTTCAAGAATTTTTTTAACGCTGAAACTCCCCATAGTAGGGTTATCTGAGGTGCTGAACACGAATATCGTACCCACTTTGAACCGCAATCCCATTTTTCTAGGGTTACGGTAGAAGCACTGTGGGGAACCGAAATAAGTTGTCCACTTCGGCATCCAAATGGTAGTGCCACTCAAAGTTATGTTGACATTTGTGGTCAGCGCCTAAAATAACCCTTCTCTGCAAAATTTGGAAGGATTCTGTGAGGTGCCTAAACTTGCTTATGCCCACATATGTATGTCTCCCTTGATACGACTGGTACGAGCACTTCCATCTTTGGCAAACCGGCGTAAACGGGTATTCCTTCGGTGAAATTTTGCATATGGGGTTATTTGGACTGCTGATCACAGATTCTGTATCCATTTTGCATGGCAACGCGGTTTCCGTGTGGTTACGGTAGATGGTTGTAGAAAGTCCATGTACGTATACACTGCACATGCAAGGTCATAACTTTTCCTGCAATGGGACAGAGCACAAATGGGGAACATATTACAGATCAGCATTCCCAACTTCACATTGCTAGGCATATCTCATTTCGAAATGCCACGGACATTTGGTATCCTTCCCTTGTAAGCTTACAATTAAACACAACATTTTGGTGGTGCTTGTTTTTTTTTCTGTTGTTTGTTTTCTGCCTGTTTTTTTTTGCTCCTTTTTTAACCCTTCGATTGAAGGAGAGAGTGTGGGCGTGTCTCTCGCCATCTGCGACGGGAATAGACATGCATGAAGTGACTACAACCTCTAACTGCTCTGGTCCTATATAGCCCTGTACCGGATCAAGTCGAGTGGAACTGCCCGTAGGAAAACGGACAACGAGGCGACAACTAGCACAAGAAATAGTGCCTACTGCAAGTGGCCTGTACGTTACTTGCCCTAATAGGAAGAAAGATGACGAATTCATCTCAACTGAGCAAATTACGTGGCTTCAAAGTGCAATCTGTGCTAGTTCATAGCTTAGCCATAAATCATTGAGAGTACAACTAGCTCAGAGAACACGGAAACAGCTTGCATAAATTAATGCGGCGAAAACGCGGAAGTGGACAGCAAGAATTCACTAACGTCTTCAGAAAGGAAGTGCCATCTGCCGTTCGAAATTGGACGTGCTTTCCCGGTGAAAATGAGTGTGCTTTGTCCGGAAGACTCTCCTCCGTCGGGAATAACAGGCGAAGATGCCGGAGTAAACCTTCCTTCCTTCCTTAGCGTTTGTCCCGCTTTGATTTTTTTTCGTTTACCCTGACCCATGTCAGGGTAAACCCTAAAGAAATCCATCTATCCGAAATAAACGGAGCTCTAGAACCGCATGCGTCATTGAAATTACCCAGGATAAACGTGTTGACGCCACACAAATTCATCCATAGTTGGCGTGGGAGTTAGCCAGTTTACCCCGGGTAATCTGAATGATGAATCTAGATCCAAAACGTACCCGAGAAGGTTCATGAATGTCGCAACTGGTCTGAAATTTTCTGAAGACTGCTTACTCATTGTCACTTTGGAAAAGTCGCCTTCCTCCGCCTATAGTTTACCAGTTTATCAATAACCAGTAGTTCATGCATGGTCAGCGTAACCATGACGTTTATTTCGGTTACCTACGCTTCGCCCTTCCACTTCAGCGGAGATGGCGCTCTCCTCCCACTCCCCCCCCCCCCCCCCCCC
>JARK01001341.1:3126220-3136611 GCA_000688135.1 Ancylostoma ceylanicum | reverse complement strand
GGGGGGGGGGGGGATCAAGTGATTTAAGATGTCCAGGAGAAGGGTTTCCCAGTATTTTTTCAATTTGAAATGAGGTCCGGCTAGTGTGGTCAAAAGCTTTGCAAAAGTCCGGAATATGGTCCTCAGGGTGTGTATCGTGTGAGGGAAAAAGGGGCGCACCAAGCGACTCTGATTGGATCGATCAAGCCGCCTGTCACGCCCATCTGCTCCAACTCGTACGGCGTCAATCCCATAACACATGATCTATTTGTGCATGGCACCGTTCGAGTTCAAACAGGTGGACGTGACGAGCGGCCCGAATGCGCCAATCAGAGTGGCCTGATTACACCCCTTTTCCTTCACGATGATACACATCCTGATCTCCAAATGCTGCAAGCTGTTTGTCTAGTGTGCGGGGTTATATTTTCTGGGCACTTAGCGGTGTTTTGGTTTCACTGCTTTTTTATATATGGAGTTTACAAGTATTGCGTTAAATTTAGCTGGAAGCCGCCGCCGAGGCGCCACCTTTGGATCCAAATGTTACCGACCAGAGAGCTATCATGAAGTTGAACATCAACGTTGGAAATCAGAGTCTTGTAGACCAGTTTGAGTAAGTTTATTGTTTCTTTGGTTCCTTCTCCATAATACATTGTATTTTATTTCTTAGGTGGGACATGTCCGATCCCAACAACAGCCCAGAAGATTTTGCTCGAAGTCTCTGTGCTGAGCTAGGACTTGGTGGCGAGTTCACATCCGCGATTGCGTATTCGATTCGTGGTCAGCTGCAGTGGAATCAGAGGACCTATGCGTTTTCGGAAAGTCCACAGCCTACCGTGGAATGCACATTTAGGTGAGTGTTTTCGTTTTGAAGCACTGATATTCTAGTTATTACGTTTTTATATGAGTTATATAGGAATCCTTCCGAGGCTGAGACGTGGGGACCGTTCCTTGAGACGCTTACCGATGCCGAGATTGAGAAGAAAATGCGCGATCAGGATAGAAATACACGGCGGATGCGTCGCCTTGTTGGCGGCGGTTTCAATTTCTGAATCTTTTTTTTGAAATGTGCTGGTTCCTTTGAGGAAATGTTCCTGTTTCCCTCATTCATCTCTGTTGAGGATGTTGTACACCATAATCCTTTTGTAAAATATCTCCTTCATCTCTACTTTGCATACGGCTTCATCTAACCACTTCTTGAGCATACTTTTTTGTACATTAGGTAACTTTGTATTTATTTGTTTGTGGCTGTCGTGATGTTTCGTTGTAGTTGCTGCCCTTCGTTTGTGATGAGGCGCGCTACGCTACTTTGTTTTTTGAATAGATGTTGAAAATAAACCAAAAATTACAGAACACAATGTCGGAAGCACTTGATGTCGAGATGGAGAACGACGAGACCAATGTGGCGAGTGCGAAGTCATCAAAGGTATGAGATATAGTGAGGATTATGAAGAGGAACAAGCATTCAAGGAGTTTTTAGGGTCGTGGAGTCGGACAACCCCGTCAACGAGCAGAGCGTATCGTTTATGATGTTGTGGACAACGATGGGACGGCAACGGGTCCTCAGCGATCGATTGAGGTGAGCCATGGTCTGTCTTAAAAGCTGTGAAGGTAGAGGTTATGTGCTGTCTCTGTGGCTTTCTCGCTTGTCTTTGTCTTTGGACACAACAGAGTTCCCTCCGCTTTTTCTTCTTTGACCTCTCAAATTGCCTTCTGTTATAAGACTGACCATATCAGTTTGTCGTTTCAATTGATAGATGGCTCTAATCAACATGGTAGAGTGGTTTTTGGGGATTAGTGAAGCTGAAAAATCAAGAAGGATCCACATGTTTGTCCATTTTCCATCGTAATAAACACCACAATACAACCAAAGTACTCGATTTTCTGTAAATGTTTATTCACCCGAGCTCAGCCACTATTATTATGAAGCACATTCAGGGTTGGATTGTGTTCGTCACGAATATCCACGAAGAAGCCACGGAAGAAGATGTCCAGGATAAATTTGGTGAATACGGAGAGATCAAGAACGTCCACCTCAATTTGGATCGAAGAACAGGTTTCCTGAAGGGCTACGCGCTGGTGGAGTTTGAAACCCAGAAGGCATGTATTTGACCTGATATATTGATTTTTCTGCATGAGTTCGATCTATGTCCCGCCCACTTCAGGAGGCTGCCGCGGCCATTGAGGGCTTGAACGGCGAAGAGCTGCTCGGCCAGAAGATTGCTGTCACTTGGTGTTTCGTGAAGCCACCGCCGTCGAAGAAGAAATAAAGTGCATCTTGACTTGTCTGGGAGTTTAATATTGATAATTTGATATCATTTTTGTTTGAAATGACGTCTTTAAAGGGAGTGTTGTTTTCGCATTATTACCACTAAGTTTTTTCGTTGTTTTCTTTAATTATTGGTTAAATTTAGTTTTCTTACGATGATCTTGTGTTTTCGCCACGTGTTTCCTCTGGACGACTTTAGTTTATTGATTTTTCACTTTTTGTTTTGTTGCAAATAAAGTGTGAGTTTGCAGACTGGTCTTTTTATAAGTGTTTGAAGTAGCTGGGATGTTCCATCACTTGTCTGTGCTTTGAGTTGTTTTCTGTGCTATCTTATCAGAATTGTCCTAATGCCACTTCACGTAGAGTTAGATGTTTTCGGCTAGCATTTTCCAGCTCTTGGTTAGTGTTTATGCTGTATAGTTGTTTTTCAAGTTAATGGGCGTTTTTTTTCTTGTTGTTGTTCGTTGGCGTAGACTAGTTCCGCGGCTAGAGTGCGTGCGTGCGGTTATTGTGTCACGTCTGTTTAGAAAACAGTACTGATAACCCTTGTTATCTACTGGTTATTGTCTTACTTCCTTCTTTTGTGGTTTCGGTAAAGGGAGGTTAAGTGTCCCGAGGGTATTTAGCATTCTTGAGCCCGTCTTCAAAAAAAAAACTTAAGGATTGGCTTTTCATGGTTCCGTGTTTTGTTTTGTTTTGCTTTTTTTTCGCTAACGAATAAGGGCAGAATTCGAGTTTTACTGATCAAGTTACCTCTTAAAAATCATAGATAGTAGTAGTAAGGAGATGAGTTGTACATTTGACGTTGGTACAATATTAGTCTAAATTCTGATGTTACAACATTTTATTCATCTGGTGAATAGGCGTAGAACGTAGTGCACGGTCTGCATGCTGCAGGTTTTTTTTCTTATGGATATCCTACATCCTGAGAAGTAAAAGAGATCACTCTATCACAGTCTGTTTTCTGTCTGGCGATGCTAGAACCTATTGATCTTTTGACTTGTAAACTATGGAAAATAGAAGTGATTGCAAAAATAATTTTTGGATTTACCCTTAATTCAGCTGTCCGCTTATTGATTCGGATGTTGACTTCTTGGGTCTCTTAATTCTCAAATACATGAATGGCAGCAAATTCCACTAGCCTGTTATTCGATGGGCCTGTGGTTCTCTGTTATGTTGTGAATTCTTGCTGCTCATATTCACATTAAGGAGCGACTTCCTGAATCTGCGGTTAAAAAGGCTTTTTTGTATATGATCTCTGATTTTCAAGCCACTCTTACCTTTCTTTGAACCGCACTAGTTTTTTTTTCTTGCAATAGAGCCTTTCCTCTCCAAAGTATCCCTTTCTAACCTCACAGATGCTTCGTAACGCCATTCGAGCTGTATCCCGGTCAACAGTAGCGGTACAGTCCGCACGGAGACTGTCATCTACTCCGATCCTGCAATCAGTACGTCCACTCGGACCAAAATGCAAACTCCCAGATTTTGAAGGCACCGCTGTGGTCGATGGTGACTTTAAGGTAATGGAATAATATTCTATTCATCTTCATTTAATTGTTTTTTTTTTCTCGCTGCCTCACTAACGTAAATCTTTAGGCTATTTCGGCCAAGGACTACAAAGGGAAATGGCTGATCATTTTCTTCTACCCACTCGACTTCACCTTTGTGTGCCCCACAGAGATTATCGCCTTTGGAGATCGCGTTGAAGAATTCCGCAAGCTTGGATGTGAAGTGAGCAGCAGTTTTTTTTAAATAGGTTTAATCTAGCTACGGGGCTATATTCTTGCTATGAAATCCTTATTAATATGGCTAGTTTGCAGGTAGTAGCATGCTCATGCGACTCGCACTTCTCTCATCTTGCATGGACTCAAACACCACGCAAAGAAGGAGGTCTTGGCGATATGAAAATTCCAATTCTTGCCGATTTCAACAAGAAGATTGCTAGGAACTTTGGCGTGCTGGATGAGGTGGGTTGATTTACTCGTAGGGAGCTAGGTTTTGATTTCTGGATAACTTCATCGGCGAGGATGCTGGGATCATTAGGATCATGTGTTTCCAACAAATCATAGCGCATACGTGAAGACTAGTTCAGTTTCAGTTCAGGCTTTTTTCGTTGTGTAATAAATGACCTGTGCTTTTCCACAGTTTACCTCACTAATTGATGGGGCATTTTTTGGATATGTACATTTGATTGAATTTTAGGCTTTGTTTTCCAGAGGAGATCGGCATTCTGTTGCACCTCCCTATTTTTCCTCTTGTTCCTGAAAATTTCAAAGAAAGTACTGATTTTACCGGAGATTTCGGAATACAGTTCTGATAAAATTCTCCATTTTTCCTGTTCCGCCTCTTTATCCTCTAAATAGGCGTCTTTAAGAGGATCAGCCACCTCCAGAGGCTCCTCAGTAGGGGGAGGAGTGACTCCCAGTCGGTTAGTCGGTTTGTATGCCTAGAGTTCATTTGTTTGCAGGAATCCGGCGTCTCATTCCGTGGTCTGTTCCTAGTCGATCCCAACGGTGATGTTCGCCACACCACTTGCAATGATCTTCCCGTTGGTCGCTCGGTTGACGAAGCACTTCGTGTACTTAAAGCATTCCAGTATGTTGAGAAGCATGGAGAGGTATGTGACGAAACCAGCTCAGCGCTGTGGATTTTCTGGAAATGCTCATTTTCAAGGTATGCCCCGCTGACTGGCATGATGACTCACCAACGATCAAGCCAGGTGTGAAAGACAGCAAGGAATACTTCAACAAGGTCAACAAGTAATGCGACCAACAAGTTATGTACCACTAGTGAATAGCATATGCATGGTAGTAGATTTCCGAAGATATTCCTGTGTGCTTCCTGTGTTTGTGCTGAATCCTCGATTATACGGTTAATAAAGTATCTGTGCATTTTCTTGTTTGTGTAAGGTTTTGTTATGAATACGTATGAAAACGGTTTATCCTTCGAATGTCTTTGTGAGGAGACAAGTTTAGAAGAATGTTAGCCATGTAATCTTTAGAATGCCTGATGATGACTTCTTTGCAATTTATGGAACTGAGTTTGAAGAACTGGAAGAGGAAGAAAGTAAGGATTTGATAGAATTGATGCATGTTTTGCCTGGGGTGAGCTACGTGGGTGTATTTCTGGGTTAACCCATGCATGAGTTGTTTGCTTTAGAAGGTAGTTTTTGCGAGCGCATACATTAGTCGTGATCTTACAAGAACCACTCATACACTTTCACCGGCAGGCCCGGTGCTCATTGCCGGTCCTTCCCAATGTCAAGCTGCCTGCAGAGTTTCGGAACGCGGTTGTGTGCGTCTTGGCGTTTGTAAACGCTCGAAGGTTATCGGCTTTGCCATTGTGCGTTGTTAGATCGCTGGTAGACATGATCAATACCCGCTTGGTGGGCACAAATTGCAAGAGGTGCGCTAGCGTTTTCCGGATCTCTGCGGGCAGCCTTACAGGCCGAGGCCTGACTATGTAGTCCGGGCGGCCTTCGTGATAGTGGGCGGCCCAGGCCTGGGCACATCACTGAGATTACCCAGGGTAAGCGTGTTGATACCCATGATGGTTATGGGTAGGCTTGTTAGCCATATATACGTTTACCCTGGGTCGCCTCAATTATGGATGCGGCCCCTAGCATATCCGTTATTCGAATTTCGTCTGCCCCGTATGCGTCCTGACTCCATATTGTAGGCCATTGCTTGCCCGAGGCTAAAGGAAAGGAGTGGGATTTACCTGGTGTGTTACAAGTCTTACCAGCCTGCCTAGTAAATGTGTCTGGACGATCACACTGCCAGAAACCTCTACAAGTTCATTGTTCTCTTTCATTATTTCTACTCTCACATGTTAAAGCGTAGCACTGACTTCGGCTTGAGGATTTTGGTGAATAAATAAAGTGCTAGGTGGTAGGCAAGGTTATTCCTCCTGTATAGTGAGTTTGAGCGATACAATTAGCTGGGATGTTGATCCCACCTGACTGACTTTTCCGCGTTCATCATTTGAAACTATTTTTGTAAAAGCACTTTCGAATTTTTACCTCTATTTCTATGGCCATGCCAGCGATGTTTCCTGGATCATGTAAGAAGTACATGAATAAAGGAGTGGTTTTCTGTGCTTTTGTTTTCCTTAGTAGTTTACCCTCAATGTTGAATGTTTGCTTTTAAAGAAGGATCCATATCGAGAAAACCGGCCGGAATCCAGGATCAGATTGTTACTGATGAAAATGGGCGACGTAGGTGAGTAATTTGAAATACTTATGTAGATGTTATGATTTTTTTCCTAAAAAAAACCAGAATTCTGCCTTGAAAAGGAGCTATCTTTAGGTGTTTTTCATGCGATTCCTCTTTATAGTTGTTATTTCCATTAATATTGGCTTCCAGTAAAACAAGCAGGGTCGTTATGGTGGCAGAAACCACTCTCTCTTCACTTACATCGGCGCTAAAACATGTAAAACGAGAAAATCAAGTTACTGCATTCTTAGGTCGAAGAAGATGTAACTTGTACTCCCTTGTTTTGGTTTTGAGGGCAGCTTTTTGTTATCTGTAGCTAGATTTACTAGAACCGCTATTTGAAGATTTGCTGTATTTTGCGTGAAAAATTCCCAAAACAACCCACATTCCTCAAAAATCTGTGTCGATACCAATTGCTTGAAACAAAACATTCCTAGAACCTAGTTTCAACTACAAAATACTTCAAACTTTTCACCATTCGACGAAAAAAAGTGGAGTAAGGAATGGCTTACTGATGGAGTAATGAATCAGCAAACGTTATACAATAACTTGTGACCCCAACCGTGCTATACTTACTTTGTTAATTACAGGTTTCACGGCGCGTTTACTGGCGGCTTTTCAGCAGGATACTATAACACAGTGGGCAGTAAAGAAGGTAATTTCTGACGAAAACAAAATTTCTGAACCCGATGACAATTAGCATAGGTATTTATAGGATGGACACCTCAAGAATTCAAATCATCTCGAGATCAACGTGCTGCGAAATTCCAGCAAAGAGCAGAAGATCTTATGGATGAAGAGGTTAGTTTTTTTTTTAAATTTTCTCGCCTTATAGTGAGTTTTATCTCCCTGTGTTAATTGAAATTCAATTTGTTGATAAAATTGGTTTTTACTGGAACTATCTAGGTTTGTAAAAGAATCACCACGAACGAAATTTTGAATGAAAACATTCGAAAGTGAGGGTTTTTATGGGGATTTGTGCATTATAGGATCTTGGAGAGTTTGGTATCGGAGCAAGAAGAATCCGCACAGCAGAAAAGTTTTCGTCCGGGAAAAGTGCAGAGAAACGCCTTGCTTGGGAACATGATGTCACAACAAGTTCTGGAGTTTCCATAGCGCAGCAACTGGAGAATGTTATTCGACCCGTAAGGTAAGCAATGGCTACGAGAATGAACCTTTGTGAAAAGGGTTCTTTCTTACATTTTATAATTTTAGTGACTCCATTGGAAAACGGATGCTGAGAGCGATGGGATGGCGTGAAGGTCGTGGAGTGGGGTTGGTTACGTCGAAATCGAAGCAGCAAGGTATGATTTGTGCAATGGTTTGGGCAAAAATTAATGGATGAGATGAAATCAAATAGTCGAAGACCGTTTTCTGAAGCTCCATGCATTTTTCAGATTACCCGGGGTTAATCTGGCGACTTCTGAAAGATATCAGATTTTTTCTTGGTTAGCAATGTTGGTGAACTTTGTCCATGTAGAGACCCGAGGAACGTTTCTAGGGTTTCCTTCCCACATTCATTCCTTTCACTAAGTCCCGTTTTTTACTGTTTTTGCGTAAACTGGTAATTACGGGCAAATTCCTGGTAAAAATTGCACACATTGTGCGTCTTCAAAACAGATATAAGAGGATCTCTGATCTCGTTTGAATTTCAGTTGAAATCCGAGTAAATTCAATGTGTTCCCCATTAATTTTTAGGTAAATTCTGTCTATTTTTCTGCGGATTCTTCACTATCTTGGTATAGGTCCTCTAGAAATCGCATTGTTTTGCATTTTTCTCTTACTTCACGTGGTTCGAATCCCATTTTCCTTCAGTCGGCCCTGCATTTTCGTACATTCCACGTCCACAGTCCATAATTCATCGAATTCATAGTGGAATTACAATGCTGGATAGTGTTTTATTGGATGTCCTCACCGCCTAGTAAGACTGATGGAGAGGCTCATCAAGTCATGCTGTCATTTACTGGAAAGTTTCTGTAATTTTCGGTTGTTTCTGACCGTCTGTCGTGTGGGGAGGTAACTTTCTCTTCCGAACAGGCACCATGAATTGTTAGAGCTTTTGAAGGTAAAATTAAGGTTTTGTGGTTGTACGAGAGTAACAGGGTAACCTGAAACTTTATAAACGGTAATCAGAACCGCTAGTCATACACTTTCTCATATTTTTAGTGAGCAACTTCGACGCCGAGCAGATCAGAGCGGCTGCCCCAGATGGTTTCAACACTGCCGCTGAAGACGTGCTCATGACTCGGCTACGGTCCGTCGAAACCATCCATGGTCTTGGCTACGAAGCGATGTCCGCCTCTTCAGTACTTGATGAACGATATGGGAGAAGAGCGTCGGCATTCAAGACACATGCGAAGAGCAAGGGAATTAGGGGGCAGGTGTGAGAATACTCGAATGAAGCTGGAAATTCATCGTTTTACTATAGGGCGACTAGGTGATGTGGATTTCAGGCGTTCGGTGTTGGTGCGTTTGAAGATGAGGACGAAAATATCTACTCGAATTATGACCTGGATCAATTTGACTTCGCCCTGGATGCACCAGGCACATCTGAAGAGGGATCTTCAGGTGTGGACAGCACTTTTGTGTTGTCGAACAAGGTATGCTGTACTTTTTTTTCAAAGAATTTCCACCGCGCATATGGTTGTAGTGTGTTCTACCGGGGAGCATAGTGGTTAAGCTATTAGGGAAAGAGAGAACGTGAGACATAGTGCCGTATTTGGAGAGGTAGGAGAGAAATGCAGATCACGGAAACAAATACTCAGCTGTCGTTGTTTTTGAAACGGATTGTAGCACATCGATAATTTTGCAGTGCTAGTTACACTTAAAACTGGGTACGAAACGATTAATTTAGTCAATTTAGTTAAAATCGATAGATCGATTCGAACATCCGAATATTCGAAGAGAAATGGCCCCAAAATTCTTTACTTTCCACTAGGGTATTGCTTTCTTTTATCTTAACCTTTGAATTTTGAACGTACCCAATTTTGAATATATCTAATATCTTTTTCAGTAATACCTATACTGCTTATCTAGGGCTAAGATTCGCAAACGCAAAACCAAGCGAAATCAGGTTAACAAACCAACTTCCGCGTCCTGCGTCTCTCAACTTTTCATAGTCTATAGGGTAACCAATCACGTTAACCATCGTTGGTTTGCATGGTTGGCGTTTCACCGCTCCCAGTCCAGAAGAGTCGCTTAGGATGGTTGATTCTGTCATTAGAAGCGGTAATTGGAGAGACAACAGAGAGAGAGAGAGAGAGAGAGAGAGAGAGAGAGAGAGAGAGAGAGAGAGAGTTGCCCCTTCGAGACTCGACGTAATAAAAAGGTGAATAGGTTGTATTCATTGCTATTTGTGCAATCCTATTGTTTTTCAGCGATTAAATCCAAGAAAATTCTATCCTCCACCTAAACTGCCCCCGAACTTCCGACCGGCCCACCGACCAAAGGCTCTGGAACAAGCCAAACTACCAGGAGCACTACAAGATGCAATGAAGACATTGACGGCTATACAGAGAGCAAAGTGAGTTTCAGAACAACTTAGCTGAGAAATTTCACCCTATTTTGAGATTCTTGTATCAGATTGCTCGGAGAAGATCGTGTTTCTGTAATGGAACTGGTAAGCGACAAGGATCGTAAACGTCTAGAGCGCCACCGGAGTAGGTGGGATCAGCGGGAAAGAAGCGATGACCGAGGAGAAGAGTCGAGAAGCAAGGTGTGTGCATGATAGGCTGGGATTCGTTAGCATTGTAAAGAGAGCGTGATTTCAGGATAGAGTGGAGTTTCCTGACGAGCCGATGAAACAGGCAAGATTCAAGGAATTTCTGAAGTATCTGCGAAGAGGTTTGTGATTTTTTCTTTGAAACAAAGTGGAATCATCGTTTGATCATATTTCGAGAGAGAGAGAGAGAGAGAGAGAGAGAGAGAGAGAG
>JARK01001341.1:3066308-3095491 GCA_000688135.1 Ancylostoma ceylanicum | reverse complement strand
GGGGGGGGGGGGGGGGTATTCTCCGTATAGAGGGATACAGTACCTGACAAAATTGATGCAGGAAACTGTGTTCATTTATGGTTTCTAAATTTACATTTGTAAATGCTACACATGTACATGGATGCTACACAAGCAGAGGTTACTTCGTTCGGTCATTTCAAATACGACAACATGGCATGAAAGAAGGGTGAGGAGAGGTATAGCAGTGAACTTCATAATGTGTTGTCGATGTGACATGAGTATGCCACTGCGGATGGGGATCCAAACTGCAGCTGTTAATTGTCACCGTGCCATGAACATGGATGTCTCAGTTGCGTCTGATTTGTGCCTGCACTGCTTCTAGAGTGCGGTCTTGCACATTCTTCATAACATTGATTCACAGTGAAGGAAAAGCGTCGATGTGAGCTCGCTGAAGCGAACTAGGACACCACTGGCACTCATCTTGATCTGCCGGCTGCAGTGCATCACTGACGTCGCCTTTGAACGTCGTCCCTTCCGTTAGCCAGACATAAAATGATTTTAGGACTAATCCTTTGTTATATTGTTAGCCTGGAAGGAAAACCAACGCATCGCGACAACATTGTTTGCAGTTGAGATTTTTGACAATTGGTTATAAAACTCATGGATGTTGCTTCTTTATCACTTCTTCAGTCTCACATATGGAGAAATCGCGAGACTGAAATCTAAATCATGGACTTTTCCAGAGTTCAACAACCATTAAATCGACTCCAGTGACATAATGAACAGTGTAGTGAATAGAATATGAATAGCGACATAATACTCTTAGACATTTGTCGAAAATTCCAACCACACACATGTGAGAACGCTTTGATTTCCTTAGTTAGTCCCCTGGTAACCCATAAGAGGGCGAATAACTTACAGTCCACTGGGATGGCCTCTTAACAGGATGATCGTTTTTAAAACGGCCAATGTGGCTCCAAAAAAGTCGAATGCGTTCAATGGCCACATCGGTGACGCCTAACTGATTCCAGATTCAAAATTGCCAAGACGCACTTGAGACATAGTTCGAGGTGGCTGTGGGCGATTGTTCGGCGACAACTCGCAGCCGTTGTTGGAATTGGCATCCATAGTGTAAATACCGCGATGATCAGCCTTCATGTAGTTCTCTATGAGTATTGAATGCGCTCGACACACGTATGAATCTATATCTCTGCTCAGCTCTGTTCATACTACCAAGAGAACAGCAATAAGCCAAGCTCGCTGATCGGAATAAAACCTATCTGGCTTCAATTTTTGCTTGTGCTACACACTATACAGGGGGGCCATAAGTTATTGTACAACGTTTGATCTTTTATTTCTTCGCCAGGAGCCCATGCATTGTTCCGCTTTTTTTTCTTTACCGAATAGAGGAAGGTTTAAAGTATCTTCTAGTTAAGATCCGCTTTCTCGGAAAGGATTCGCTATCGAATAGTTGGCCCGGAAACAAATTTTTG
This sequence comes from Ancylostoma ceylanicum, assembly GCA_000688135.1. Lineage (NCBI taxonomy): Eukaryota > Metazoa > Nematoda > Chromadorea > Rhabditida > Ancylostomatidae > Ancylostoma > Ancylostoma ceylanicum. The sequence continues at coordinate 3,094,037 of JARK01001341.1, read as the reverse complement.
AGAAAAGTGGGTTGTTGTGACAATTTTCTCTGAAAAGTCCACAAAATCTTCGAAATGGATTTAACATACGCATTTTGAAGAGCAAAAAGTGCTCTTTCTAGGCATGTCCGGGATTTTTCAAGAAATTGAAGTCTAGGAACACGCGGGCAAAAAACCACGGCTACTCCATGCTACCGGCAATGGCAAATTTGCACCAAATTTGCGTTCTAGGAATTTTTCCAGTAAAAGACAAGACATCAGCTAGGTTGTTAAAGTGATCTGAAAACTAGAGTGAAAATGCTGCAGAATGGCAGCCCCTTCAACAGGCCCAGATCCAGGCCAGTTATGCTCCTCGAAACCTAAGGCTTGGTTTTCTCATCCGAGCAATTTTTGGAACAGCCTCTTCCTGTGCTCTTATCTACCTGGGTCTTCAGCGGATTTTGCATATACATCTCGAAATAGGCTTCAAGGCAAGACTACTTTTTATCCCGCTTAAATCCCTTGTCAAAAACTGTTTTTGTAGCCGTTTTGCTCAGGAATTGCGGGCTGAATCAGTGCATTTGGTGGCACCAAAAATCTGAGCCTAAAATTTCCGCTAAAATTTCTCCGCCATATCTCCAGTATCCAGGGCATGTTTGTAACCGAAGAATAGAGGAAATCCAGCGCTATCAATCGAGACCTAGATTGTCGAAAAACATTGCACTACCGCACAGTAATAAGCCAGTAAGCGATGTACAGTAACTTATGGCCCCCTCTTTATTTAATTCTTGCCCCGAGTTCCAAAAAAAAAGATTCTTGTTCTTATAAAGACTGGTAAGGGTCAAGATTTTTCGAGGGTCAGACCACAACAGTCTTGCGAAATCATGTGTGTCTATTGAGTACTGCAACAGCGCATAGGCAATATTGTAGAAAGATGCGCAGATGTCAGACGGCTAAGCGATTTAGGGAGGCAGGTAGAGTCAGATCTTCGCGGAACTCGCTCAGATCTTTGCGAGACCCACCTTTTTGGCGTCTTCGCACATTGGGTGATCATATATCCGCTGGCGGTCTCGCAGCCAACGGGTGAGACGGGGGTGTGGATCAGGATGACAAAAGTGGCAAAAGTGGGTGCACAATGTGTCTGCGAACACAATCAAACCCTCGCCCTGCCCGTCAGGACCTAATCGCGTTAACTTGCGCGTGATTCTATCATGCTTGTCTGTGTAAATTTGGATGTGAGTGATGACGAGTTGACGCCGAAGGGCGAGAAGACACCGCCCCATTTTGCCTCATCATGACCCACACCTGTGAGACAGTGTGGTCTAGCGGCAGCGGCGCGTTCGTCCGCGCTCGCCACGGTGGCCCGGCGGCAGCGGCGCGGTTCTCCGTGAAAACGCCATGATACGAGCCCAGCAACGGGGTATGGGTTCCCCTTTTTGGGTTGACACCAGGATGCAGGTTCGGCGATGGAGTGTGTGTCCGCCGTGGTCCAATAGTGCGAAAAACGACAGAATACGGATCGACGACGGAGAATGGGTCCGCCTTGTCCCAGTAAAAAACGCCAGGGTACGGTGCTCATAAGCAGTGGAGAAAACGCCAGGATAGCGGTCCGCCTTGGCACAACAGGTATGGAAACGTCAGGATACGGGTCCTCCTTGACCAAGCAGTGGTGGAAACGCTAGGATACGGATCCTAGGATGGAGGAGTGAGGGAAGTGCCAAATTAAGAGCCCACCGGTGAAGGATGGGTCCCACCGTAGTCCCATCAGGATAGTGGTCTGCCGATGTAGAACGGAGGAAATGCCACGATGCTGATCTCCGATGACGGATAAATCCGCTGGGGCCAAAAAGTGAGGAAAACGCCAGGCTTCAGGTTTGATTGTGGGGAATGGGCATGCGGCGGGTCCATCAGTGAACAGGGGGGTTCTCTAGCACATGAAAGTGTTTTGAGTAGTATTAGTCCTACCCAGCCTGTTTGCTGTTTCTTGAAGGTAGCTCCAGCGCTCATTCGTGCTTATTTTCTTATGACCATATTTTCGCGGCCCACTCTGCTCCGCACTATTTCTCTATTTCTCAATCGACAACCTCTACTTTTTCTGCGATACCCAATCAAACCCTTATCAGCTCGACTATCGCTACAGCAATCTTGATGCGAGTCATTTCGTGTCATTATTCGCACTGTGTTGGTTACAGGAAATATGTAAATTACAGTTGCTAAAGTCATTTGAAGGACTTCACCGCGCAGAGTTGGGAGTGACTTGTCATGGCGGCTTTGTATGCATGTAAGAAATGCGCCGAAAAAAAAGGAACTGGTGGAAATCCGAAGTTTATGCATCGGAAAGTGACTTCATATATTGATGTGTGTGGTAACTTTTCAAGCAAGGCTAAAACGAACTGCGGCGGACGAACCCGTCGCTCCGCCGGGTCATCGTGGCGGACGCCAACGAACGTGCCGCAGTCACCGGGCTATGGTGGCGGACGCGAACAAACGCACCGTCGAGGCCCAGTGCGAGGCGTTGTGCTGGGTGAATGGGATGGTGGGATGTTATTCTGCTCCGTATATTGCACAGCGTGAGAACTGTGAAGACTGTCTCACTTGTTGTCTGCGAGACCGCTAGCCGAGATATAAGTCACCCAATGTGCGAGGATGCCAAAAGTGCGGTTCTGAGCGGGTCTGACTCTACCTGACTCCCTCTGACGTCTGCGCATCTTTCTACAATAATGCCTATGCGCTGCTGTAGTTCTCGAAAGATCAAAAAATTTGAACTCTTATCAGTCTTTATTTAGGGGGATATTATTTAGGAGATTTATTGTGCTAGCGCCCCCCCCTCTTTGACGGACCCGCCGGATGACCCTTTTCCCACAACCCAACCCCTTTTCTCATTGTTCGAGCATGATGGGCCCATTCCCCATCGGTGGACTCGTGTTCCGGCGCTTCATCACTCCTCCGTCGCGGACCCGTATTCTGGCGTTTTCACCACTGTTTGGTCAAGGCGGACTGGAACCCTAGCGTTTCCCTCACTACTAGGCCACGACGGGCCCATATTCCATTGGAGTCCCGTTTTCTGTCGTTTTCCTCACTAATGGGGCATGACGAACCAATCCCGTAGTCGCCATGCACAAACGCGAGTCGTGAGGACGCTCAAACTACACCGGGGCAAGTACATCGGGTCATAAGCCGTTTCGGAAAAACCGGAGGGATTGAATGTCGTCCGAATGGAAGACATGATCGAACTGCGAGGACCCCCGCTCTTCGAAACGCCATCAAAAGCAAACTGCGCCGAAATTTTGGAAGAAACATTAGGCAGTTGGCCAAGGATCACAAAATAAGCCGTTCAGCCATGCAAGGACTGATCAGAGATATTCTCGAGTTGTCTTCTGAGGAATTTTCCAAAGGACAACGCCTCACAGACGAAATGAAGGCCTCCAGATTAGAAAAATGCAGAGGGGATGACCATTGCGCGCGTTGACAAGCTCGGCCGAATTCCCTTCACAAAGCTCGCCGAATTCCCTTGTTGAAGGAACCTCCAAGAGCCGTCAAGGTTGAAAAAACTCATTTTCCACAATCCGTGATGGAGTGGGGTGGTATATCGAGTGTGGACAAGACCAAGCTGGTTTTTGTCCAACAAGGAGTTGAAATTAATGTCGAATTTAATTTTAAACAGATCCTGGAGGATGCGATGATTCCTCGGGCCAAATGGAATGCTTCGAGTGGTCCTTCCATAAAGGATGGCCACCTGCTCACGGCGCAGAGAAGGTACTGGAGTGCTGTGAGACCAATCTTCCGTGTTTCTGGACGGAGGATATTTGGCCATCAAACTCGCTCGATCCCAACTCTTTGGATTGCGCTCTCTAATCTATCTTGTGGCAAAAAGTCTGCTCTCCCAAACACAAGTCACTGGATTCGCTGAAAACAGCCCAGGTGATTGGTTGAGATCGAATCTCGCCGGAAAATGTAAAGGAGGTCATTTCAAATGTGATCTATCATATGTTATAGAGAAGTTTCTGTAACCTAAGTGTATGGAAATAGTTCTTATTTGATTTGATCTGTTTGAAGTTATGGGTGGTTTTTCCCGTCACACTTCGTGTTGACCACCTTGAATACGGGCCCAGGTCATGTATGTGGATGCAAGTGAGAAGAGAACGCTGGCTTATCCAGAAATGGAATCGCCTCGCAGCGCTATTTAACATTTAGGCGCCGACACAGTCATACCCCACCATTGGACATGTCTCGAGGCGTTCCCCCACTTTGGGCGCCGGCGCACCCTTCTCATATCGCTGGACCCGTCTCCCACCACTTTCAGCACAGGTGCACTCTTATCATGTGGCTGGCCCCGTTTCCCCCACTTCGAGCGCCGGCGCACCCCCGGCGCATACTTACTACGCCGTTAGATTCGTCTCCAGGGGTTTCAAATCTTGCGAGCGCCGGCTCATCCCTGCGGAAGCACTGGTCTTAACCGTTACTAGTGGCCGCCCAATGTGGCTTTCAAATAATAGTCACATAATAGTCGCATAATGATGCCATATATAGTCACATAATATATCATGGATATATTCTGTGGTACCTTGTCAAGCAAAGATTCCAACCAGATAGGTTTCATTCCGGTTTGCGAGTCTGGCCTCTTGCACTTCCTCTGCAAGTTGTCGTATTTGAGAAAACGGTAATTTCTACTTTCGTAGCATCCATGTACTTATGTAGCCGTTAGAAAGACAAAATTCATGTCTTCCTTTCGATTCTTGCAGAAATTGCAAAATTTTTCGTAAGAGCTTGTAGGAAATGAAAAACACCTTTTCGGATCAATATACATTCTTCAATTTCCAGTTTGACCTCTGTATTTCAGCTGTGCCGTATTCCAAGATGTTTCGAGATGAAAATCGCTACCTTCCACCAACGAGAGCTGTGGGGCATCACAGAATAACTAATTCCCCTAAGGATATTGCACGAGAACTTACAGCAATGGAAGGAGAATTTTCCAAGAAGTGCACGAAAAATAGTGATTGCGGCGAGGACGAATTCTGTGACGACGTCGTAACTCGCAGAACAAACTCATCGATAAGTGTCGATAAAATGAAGCAGTGGAAGCCAAAAATATGCTTTCCAGGCAGGGAACACTTGTTTATGCTGAAGTTTCCAACAACCATCCTATCATATGCGCAGTTTTTAGCTCCAAAATGTGCTGGCAGAGCAGCGAAGGTCTTGAGTGGTACAGGCATCAAATTTTGTAAAGATCAGAGTGCTTGCGGGGAAAACGAGTTCTGTGATACGAATACACACCACAATCTTGGCGACACATTCCGGGTGGTGAATCAGCTCGGTCTCTGCTGTCAATGTAGGCTTGTTCTTCGTTTGTTATTGCTTATTCTCCAATGAATCTGGAACGCCATTTTTGCACTAAGTTTGTGCACAATCCGGCATTTCTCCCCCCTTACTTGCGACCTTACTGAGTTTTTTTTTGAGAAGATAATATTGAGCATTCACTTCATAAAAGATTGTGTACATAATCAAACGTTCATATTCGCCACAACATTAACGAAAGTTCTGGTAGCAGATAAGAAGGGGTCGTTAGTATCGACAATAAAGTTCACTTGTTGTTTTTTCCACCGAACGCCTATCCGAGATCGCGAAATGTCAAGTTCACGGTGATTATTTCACAACTTCCACTTCCAAAAAAATTAGATTCGAAAAAATATTCATTATTTCACAGCTTCAACTTCCGACAAAAATTAGATTCGAAAAAATATTCATCAGATGTAACTGCCTTTAGTATTACCACAACCACAATGTGCTGCTAATGTGTTTTCGATTCAACTCGTTTCTCTCTTTCTCTTTACACATTCAAAACATGAGACTACTACATAGTTTTTCTAAGATAACTGTACTGAGGAAGCGCTGGCAACAGGGAAGGCTGATGCAAGTATAGTGGCGTTTGCTTCGTTCACCGCAAGCAAGGCGCAGTGCAACGACGACGGTAATTGTGGAAAGTAGGTTTGACGCTATTCAAGTTGGTTCAGAATCGCCACACAAGTGTTCACATTGCAGCAACGGCTTATGCATCACCGCCAAAGATCAAAGCAAATTGGATATTCCTCTCCCAAAAGGAAAGGAACTGAAGCTTTGCTGTAGATGTCAGTTGCATTTCCGTAGTGTTATAATTTCAGGCCTGATGCCGGCACGACTGGACACTGACCAAACGTGGCCAAACAGGCGGTATCGGGGGCAGCATTATTCCTGCACCATCTGTCCAGCAATCAGTAGCCGAACGAGCGGCTAAATCTGGCCGCTATATTAGATAAGGCCACATATGGCCAATTTGCAAACCTCGACGAAATTTTCGGTGTTCAAGACCCAAACTTTAAGAAATCTTCAATGTTGCAAAGTGCAGCGCTTCATTTTCTAGCAGCAACTCTGAGAATACTTATTAAGAAAAAAAGAATAACTTGACACTACCTCCACCATTATTGCACCGAAATCTTCATGAATTTGTTTTGCACTTAACTATTAGGTTGAGAAATTATAAATATCTGCTGTCTTCGTGATCATATTTCATTAAAACCTTTGAAGGTGAGTGTGCGTTCATTCTAAAGAGCAATCCATTCCGCATCTAATGATTTGGGAACTGCTTGGATTCCCTCAACTCCCGAATTTTAAATAAGTTTAGAAGCTGACAGATCTAAAATATGGAAATTTCTTCTGCCAGTTGTACAAACTTAGACAAAGGATATCACCGGTAGAACTGCACCAAACTTCATGTAATGCCGTAAGAGGAAGTTTGCTCTGCCTCCCGACACCATCCGTGCAAAAATCTACTCCTTAAAAATACCCTCAAACTTGGGTTATTGAACCTAAATCCATGGTGCCAATCAGTTTTTTCGACTGCATCCTCCTCCAGATTTGGATTTTGGTCTCGTTCAAATACCGCCTCATAGTCAAGGCTTGACACTACCAAAATTTTGCTTGCATCCGTAGGCCAATCGTTCCTTGGAGGAGAAAAACTTCAAGATGTATGAAGAAACCAGAATTTGAATGGGTCAAAATTTTGACCCACAGCAAACCGAACTCTCTAACTAGACATTTGGTTTTTTGTATGGAGGAAGGAGAAGAGTCACTGATTAAGGAAAATTGTATCTCTTATATTGGGCTATTAAATATTTGTCCTAATAAAATTTTTTATTTGCTCTTCAAACAGACCTTTATAATTCCTCAACCTAACACTTGATGTACAGATTTCATTTCTAACAATCATATCGCACTAAGGCAATACTTTCCAATAAATACATATTGTACACTGTAACAAGCGCTCAACCACAAGGAATATTTTTTAAACAGTTTCTACAGGGAAATGGGTATGATGGGCAGGATAACGTCTGTATAAAGCATTCTTAACAAAGTAACAGTTGATGCTGTTGGTGATCCAGTATAAAGGCTACATGCGGACTGCCGAAATCCGCTTCCACTAAGGATTTGAAATGTTGGGATGGATTCGCGTGCGTATCTCCAACGCGATATTTACTTCGAGGTGGAGTCGTTTCCACCATAGCAAATGATTCTTACTTGGAACTCAGCAAATTATTGTCGTGTTTACTTTTCACCATTGTAACTATCCTAGATCGCCATACAAAATAAACCGACTTCCGAGCACAGCTTGATATTGAAAGCGTTCTCGGTGTGCATAGCACATTAGAAACTCTTCTATTATTAACCTGAACTCTCTCAAATAGAACGAGGTTCCACAGAAAAAGAAGGAGAGAAAAAGAAAAGGCAAAGAAAAATATTTCCATCTCGCTGTGTCTTCTTCATTCTCTGCTCTCATCCTATGAAAAGAACAACTTTTCTTGAAAAGGGAAATTACGATGAATTTATGCATACGCAGCATTCCAAATGAAGTGTGAAAATACACGAACATCGCAGTCATTGGTCGCTTCCACGCAGGCCAAAGCTTGTACGCTGTTGCGGCGTGCTTTCGCGGAAGTGCTAACGTTTGGGAATCGCTGGGCAAATTTCTAGGGTCAGATGAGCTGTCAGCGGCCAGCCAGCCATGGCCGCCAATAGCCATCGCGGCATCAGGTCTCTTCTCTCATATTCATCAAATTCTAATTTCCATTCCGGTTTCAGTTGGCGCTCGCGAAGAAGAAGAACTATACCGCTGTCTCATAGATAAGCCTTTGAGGGACACAAGCAATCAAGTAATAAAATGTAGCACAGATGAAGATTGTAATAGAGAAGAAGGAAGAGCACTCAGGGACCCAAAATTCTGGAAATACGAATGCGTGCAATCGAAATCCAAGGAGAAGCATTGCTGCAGAGGTGCCTAGATGCTCCGGTTCCATGGAATGCACGAGTTTTTTGCATGCTGGGGAAATAATCAGTAGTTTTTTGCAGCTCCACATTGCAACGATGATATTACCTTCATGAGGACAGAGATGGATTGCAAAACATCATCTGACTGCATGAAAGATGAAGACGATAAAAGTGACCCGGAATCAAGAGCGGTGTGTACGGATTTTAATGAGCGAAATGAAAAAGCAAAAAAGAAGAAGTGCTGTCCGATTTGTGAGTTTCGAAGTTGTACGTAGCAAGACATTCGAGTAACTTTTAATTACGTGCAAATAAAGCTAAATTAATAAATAGCTAGATAAGACTGGAAAACTGAAGAAATCAGAAGGCATATTGTACACCAGCCCGATCGGCTCTCAGGCTTCTTTAAATGCTCGTTTCGCTATTACTGCCCTTAGTCGACATTTTCCCCACCACTGGGCTACCTAACACCCACCTTTTCTTAATTTGATTTTCACTCCTTTGTTTCTTCCCTTAATAATGCAACCTAAACTTACCATGTGTAAAGATGCAATTATTCGGGGAGATTCCAAGGCAATCAAAGACTTGCCCCTGAGTTTTTAATAGTCATGGCAATCCAGAGACGGACCGGGGACTGTCTTTGTTCGTTTTGTGGATGGAATGTTTTGCTTATTCTAGTTATCTTTTCGTGGAGTCAAGATGGATCGACCTTTCGTGCTCCATAGGCGGATATACATTAGAGAACGCGCTCTCCCTTTCTTTTACGTTATTCAACCTTGTTCCGTTGCAAAGGCCTTCTCGCAGGTCCAGGCAGCATCATAATGCATTTCATTCAAAATTCCAGTAGGCATATCTATCATATCGCTAGTCTCCTCTGTGGGAATGCCATCGATATTTCTGTGGGCAACTTTTCTCCAATTCAAGAGGTCAAGTACCACTTTGTTAATATTTAGAGATTCTTCGTTCTTTGGAGTAAAAATCGTTACCTCTGAACGGTCCGTTCACTTTTTTTTCTGAACCAAAACCGCATATCAGTTTCTTGTACCGCATATCAGGTTCTTGTAATGTGCTAGAACAACCGTTCAACCAACATAAAAGCTGGTTCCTGTGTGAACTAATGGTTGTTGATGTTTGGCAAAAGGAAATTGACTCATTTATACTCATTTATACTTCGATAGAAACAACTGTTGGTCATTTTTTTCCAAGTTAGGGTGGAAAAAGTGGACCAAAAGACCTGTCAATTAAGGTAAGAATAATCGCATACCTTTTGTAGACAATTCGACAAGCTGTACATCGTGATTGAGTCATCTTTTTCGATAATGACTGGTTCTCTTGAACCAGAGAAAGGAGAAAATGCCAATTGCAGCCTGATCGTGCGGCTGAGGCCGAACTCACAAGCTTCTCTTGGTTGCTTCGCTCGCTTCTCACTCGGTTGATTTTTTCTCACTACTTGCCGGGCACTTTTTGGGCGGCAGTAGTTTTGTTTAATCGCTTGTTCACACTATCCAGCCCCAAAGCGCCCACCCTATAGGTGTGGACCCAACGGATGACATCTTTTTCGGCACACATCTCATGGTCTTCTACGTATCTTGCTCACTTCGGGGTGCCGTCGTCCCCTTCAATGACAGCGAACCCGTTCGTCTGCGCATTTCTCAATAAAGAGCGCAGAACCCATCTGTAGACCGCTCTACTGAAGTCTTCAACATTGCTGAAGCTGACTCAGCTCTTGCGTATTGTTGGACCCGTTTCTTAGCATTTTCATAAAACTCCGCCTGATGCGCAACTATCACACCACTACGCACAGATTTGGTCAATCCTTTCCGCTATTGAATGCGCGTCCTCACCTGCGCGCTGATGTTTCTCTCATCCTTGCTGTTTCCCTTCTGAAATAAAGAGCCTGAGAGAAATGAAGGAAGACAGCGACCTCTTTGAGAACGAGAAGCATTTATTGATCCCCACAACAGACAAGCTATTGAAGGTGCGTGCCGTTCGAAGAGCTGATCAGCTACGACTGCCTAGAGTAGGGATTCCGCGTCGTGTAGCAGAATGGCCAGTTTCACATTATATTAGGGTGTTAAGTTGGAAATGCGCGTTTCTGCATTGAACAAATTATTTTTTGAAAACAAAGCTTCAACACCCCAGTCTGAGTTTAATGCAGAATTAGTATTGTTGAACCTTCGACATCTTCCACAAAAATTATGAGCGCTCTACTATGGAATGTCGCTGCGCCGTGACCTGAAGTAGCGACACACCCAAAGTTTGGTTTCGTCGCAGTTTTGGAATTTTTCTCTTCCATGTAAGGCTTAAACGACGTAAGTAAGTGGTCATCTGATAGCGCAAAGTCTGGCCTATTAGGCGGTCCTAAGTGCGGTTCCCGATTCCAGATTTGAAGAACAGGGCAGTCGAGGAATCGATTTTCAGTCACAATTCCGGTTCAGTTACCCAAGTTCGGGGCCATTTTCGAGTAATCCATTCTGGCATGGATTCAGCTCTATAATAGGGCAAAAATTCTCTTAATTCTTTATATGGTCTGCGGTGGTGCTCAGCGGCAGTTTTACTTTCTTTTACTATTAGGTCGTCAAGTATGAAATGTCTGATTTTGAATGAGACAGTTTCGAGTGATGTTTCTCCAACAAGATGGGGTACGAGCAATCCAAATATGCCCTTACGCTACCGGCACATCCTTGCCATCTTAGCGGTAGCATGGCTGCGTCAACGGCTTGGAAGCCTGGGAAGCAAATGGCGATAAGCTGGCGGAGGGCATTCCTAACATCATGTTGAAAGTGGAAAATTATCTCTGCCAATAAGTGAACTAATAGTTGGGAGAAGTTGTGGCCAAGTAGAGCAAGGTTTGGCCAGTACATCGAATGGCAGATGGATTTCACTTCTTGTTCCCCTGGCCTACGAAGAGCGTCTTTGCAAAAAATGGCCAAAAAATGCCACCAATTTTTGGGGATCAAACTGTGAAAAATTCATTCATCGTGCCACTTTACCTTGTCATATTGCCTTGAACACCTGAATAGTATAGGGTTACGAACGCCAAACCTTGCTGCATATACAGGCATAGTTTGACTCCTATCCACTTGAGCCACAGCCTCCAACTCATCGTAATCCAGGTTCATCACAACGCTCACTTTGCAGGTTTATATCGCCGGGAAGAAATTTCTCAAAACATCGGTGTCCCGTTCCTTTATTAGCCATCCCCTATCCAAACATTTCCTGGCTATTTCGAGTTGTCCTTGCTTTAGAGGCTCCGCGATGGAACCCATATTCCAAAATGATACGATTTTCTGTCTTTGAGTAGTTTCACAAAAGTTCCTCTCAAACAAAAATTTTAAAGTTCCTCAGAAAATAAATAGGTGGTTTTAGAGGCGGAGAATGTACCTTCATAATGGAAAGAAAGATGAGAGTGGGCCTAAAGAAACCCCGAAGATACCAGCTGTCAAACTGACCTCTCAAAAAAGACATTTCATACTTGTTGACCTAATAGATAAAACCCTCGAACGGAAATTCTGAAATTTTGGTCGGTCTCCTTATAAATTCCTCTAAAACATAAACAATGAAAGGATGCTCGACACCCCATGTGCGAAAAAATTCTCCATGATTTGCTCTTTCAGGTGTTATCAAAAGTTTGACAGAAAATGTTTGGCAACACGTTCATAACGACGTCGAAATTTCAGCGCGCATTTCCAACTTAACACCCTAATAGATCAATTTATACTAGATGCGTGCGTTCACAGAGATGGGAAGAGAGAAGACCTCAAATAGAGACGAGTAGCAGTGTTGGCCAAAGCTGCAGAGGCAGGAAGGAGCTTCCTCAACACCCGCCGAGATTTCGCCCACCGTAAGACCAAGATGACTACGGCGCCCAGGCGGAACGATCTTTCATTTAGAAGGGTAATGGAGAAGATAATCTACGACTTCTACCCGGGCCCCTTCGACAGCCATGTTCACCTCCCTCCACGTCATCTCAGGGAGGACGGATATGTCATCCCGTCGTTTCTTCCTTCCGAAGTCCAAAATGTTATCAAGTCGGTGAAGAATCGTACAGCGCCCGGTCCCGACAGGATTCGGCCCGAGCATCTGAAGGATCTACCGCCAGCTCTTTTAAAATCACTGGCTAGGCTCTTCTCGCGGTACCTGTCGGAATGCAAGGTTCCTAGCCAATGGAAGACCAGCAGGACTGTGCTGCTGTACAAGAAGGGAGACCTGCAGAACATCTGCAATTATCGCCCTATCTGCCTACTGTCCGCAGGTTGCAAACTCTTCAAGCAGGTAATCCTTTACAGAATTGAAGGAACACTAGACGAAGAACAGCCGTGCGAGCAAGCAGGGTTCCGGAAAGGATTCAGTACGAGCGATCACAGACACACCGTCACCAGGCTCATTGAAGTATCACGAGAGTACAAGATACCTCTCTGTCTCACGTTCATCGATTTGAGGAAAGCCTTCGACACCGTTCAGACAGAAGCAGTCTTGGATCCAACTACGTACATCTAGTTAGGAAGTCATCATGATGATCGATCTTCTGCAATGAGCATGGCTTTTGCCTACAAGACATTTTCTTTTAGAAGTGAGTGTTCAGAATTATTTAGCAGGTGTATGGCACCGAGTTTGCGACACCTTTTCCAGGCCCTGGTAGCCTGACTTACAAGGATCACTTCACTTTCTTCAACTAAACCAGCCTTTTGTCAACGATAACCTTTCAGATTTGGTGTTGAATTATAGGACAGGATATGCTCAGTGTCGCTACGTTAAATTCCAAATGACACAAAGGCGAAGGACAGTATACGCCGTACACGAAACGACGTCCTCGAGCACCAGGGCCTGGAAACGCAATAGAGCCGTGCTCATTGCAAACTGAATTTTTGGGCTGAAAAATTTACAATGGCGATTGAAGAAATTCAGGTGAATCTTGCGCGTCTTTCTTGGGCATCATCTGGAACCTCTTCACCACTCTGACCAATAGAGTTTTTGGATTAGCCCTTGATAGATGAAAATCTACAAGTATCAACTGCACCACTTTTTGCCGCTTTCTAAGTAAACTGTTCAATTAAGACCAAGTGTCCCTATAATTTTGAAGCAGTGGTTTTTCTATCTTTCTCTGCAAAAATTTTATGCATCGACGGTCATAAGAGAGGCTTACTCAGAATCCCAAAAACGACTTGCAGACAACCTTCAAATAGCAATCGTTGTCGACAAGTTTGAAGTCATCACGTCATCCAAAAACAATTTTCTCGAAAAGATTTTGGAAACACAACTTGTTGACAAGGAATAACCAAAATAAGTTGTCTGACAAGCTTTTCTCCAGAGATTTTGTCGACAAGGAATAACCAAAACAGGCTGTCCGGCAAGTTTTCTGATTGGATGAAGAGTTGTCGACAAGTGTCTGGGGGAATCAAAACGAAAAAGTAGATCGTTTTGAGCCCGCGTAATATACGGCACATTCGATGAGGAGGTCGGGCAGTGGTCAGTGTACCTGAAGGAAGGAGTGATATCTCTGAATCAACAAAGGGTTCTCAAAGAGAAGAGGTCAGAGTGAGTAATTAGAGGATTTGAAAGCCGCCGACGTGTCGTCAGAAGGAAGGGTAACATTTTCTTTCTCGACAAGCTTCATAGCCGAGCAAAGGACAACGGAAACAGGCGAAAACTAGTTGCCCGACAAGAAAAGGCAGGAGCAAATTGCTCGACAAGCCCTGAAACGAGCAAGCTTTAGATACAAACAGAAACTTGTCCGCCAAAACCTTGCCGGCAAGTTGTTTTTGGGGTCCTGAATAAATCACTACAGGTTATTTCATATCCTCAGTCGAATGGAGAAGGAATCAGATCGATTGGTTTGCTATAAAAGCTCACTGCGATCAAAAATTGGGGTGTTTCTATAATTATTACGACTGTATTAATAGCCTCTACCTCAAGCACGTGGATGTTGTATACACAAAAGCGAAGAAAAACATTTTGCCCATAAGCGAACTGGGCCTGTCGATCCCGGCTTCAATTTAAGCTGCAACTCTGTCTGCGTTACTCTCGACTTTCCGCAAGATATGCGACGTCTTTTTGAAGGACGAAATGAGGAATGGGCACGTTTCCTTGCGAATACCAGAAACTGCAGCAGCGGACTAGCTATAATCTCTTAGACAGTTGCTTTTGGTGCACAGCTTATGGTGGTCCATACTGCTTTCGAGTAGATAGTCACTTGTATCGTTCGACGGGTCCTCTTGCGTTCCCGTCCCGTATACCCATCAAGGTTCGTTCGGGTCTAGCTAGACGTCCTGTGATTTTGATTAATCGACGAGACATTTTCGCTGTTCTGTTTGATGTAATCCAGAGAGATAATACTTATTAGGTTGGTGCAGGAGTCGGTTTTTTTTTCAAGGCTCTACAATTCTTCCTAAATGTCGTATAACAATAAAATGTGGTGAGGGACTTGTAGAGCAGATTCTGCTCTTCTTTGCTATATGTTTTCTTTCGGTCTGTTTCCCGTAGAAGTCAGGAAATATTTGAAAGCATAAGACAAGGCATCCCAGGATTTGACATAGGTAAGAGATGTCAAGAAAGGAGATGGTGATGTTCTGGGAGACCCTGTAAAAGTCAAGGAGCGGTGGAGAGCTTATTTTGGGCACCTTCTGAACGAGGAGTTCCCAAGAAACGAGAAGAGCCACGTGGAACCAGTAGCTGGGCCAATACAGCTTTTGACAGTCGACGAGGTGAGAATGGCCATCAAGAAAATGAAGGCTGGCAAGGCCACAGGTCCAGATGGCATTCCTATGGAAGCGTGGAGGTCTCGAATTTCGAATAGAAGTTTTTTTCGAATTATTCGAATAAATGGGTGTCATTGCTTCCACGGATCTCCCTCTCACGAGGGATCCCAGCCGTTTTGCTGTGAGGCTACGTGGCGCGACCCCAGGTGGCGGATAGGGGGTTTACCGCGGACCAAAAGCAGCCATGCGCTTGCCCTNGAACTACTGCGGTGTACAAAGGAAAACGGAGTACATTTAATTTCTTTTGATTGTTGTATTGTGGGGATGCCTCACGAGTGGCTACGAGCAAATGGGGGGTACGTATTTGCGAACGCTAGATCGCACCGCATGCTTTACCCTGTTCGTGGGGCTCCTGTGATGCAGTGGCAAGAGGCTCGCTGCGCACGTACACAATCGATAGTTCGATCGCGCCCAAGCTAAGCCCAGCCATCCATCCCACCAGATTCTGTAGAATGCTACCAGAGAGTCTGGAAGTATTATTATATAAAGTGACTTGGAACATCGGAGCCCCCCCCCCCTCCTCCTCCTCGCAGGTCACTGTACAGGGCACATACGCATTGAATGCCTCTACGATGCTCAGACGAAGTCGAATGTGTGCCGCTTCCCATAGACGGGTTTGATTAACGCCGACCACTTTATCCTTTACTCTGAGGTCTTTGATGTACCCTGTCATTTTCGGCGCTTAACGTAAATTCTGGTTCTGTGATAATCTCGGAAATGACCTCTGAGTAAAACTGTTCCTCTGTTAGGGCATGCACAGTGCTATTGGCGCTGTATTTGGAATCAGTCACGCTGTGAAAAAGACATTTCAGAGAAACCTTATAGCGTAAATGACAATAAGAGCCCGTATAGGCCTTAGTGTAACAGAAGGATGCAGTGCAGGGCTAGAAACAGTGGAGAAATAGGCAGAACTCACTGCTCTGTGATGTCAAACAGCAGGGGGGGGGGGGTTCTCGGATTTAGTGTCATGTTCCATCCAAGGCTTTTATCATAGTTCGGGGGTATGCTGCATCCCCGACTACATCCTCCGCAAGTCCGAACGGTTTTTTGGGCATAGGTCGCACCCCCGACTACGTCGGCCCGCATGTCTCGAAGAATATTATCACCGCATGACCAGTAAACATCCTTAAGAAGTGAGGGCTATTGTCCTCGGCATGTCCTGACATTTTTGACTGAGTATTGCTACTCTGCAGCGTTGCGCTCGAGAAGTGTTGTGGGTTAAGCCTCTGTTATTGAGCCATTCACCGGAAAGGCCAACCAGCAGGATATGGCATTTCCCTTCTTGCCTCATCATGAGTCACACACCGTTGTGAGCATGGCCGTGCTCAATCTGAGAGAGTCGAGTAGGCCTCGTCGCGCTTTTCACGCTGTAACGGTAAGCAGCCGCGACAATTCAGCACGGACTATACGTATTAAGCTAGTCGAAGCGCCGCTTCGAGACTTGGACCCGTGAGCCACGTTTCTTCTGGTGCATCTCAAATCCAGAAAGGTGTGAACCTCCAGAAAATCACTGTCATCCCCACGAAGCGCAGCTCTGCCGCGTTTTGCGGATGACAGTGATTTTTTGCCTTCAAAAGTTCTCCTCTCTAAACTTCCTTTCTTGCCAAGCATTGTAACCGCAGAGACAGAAACATGTTTCTTGTGTTTTTGTTTAGGTGATTTGTAATAATCCCTTTTCAGTGGTGCAAGTTCTCGTATCGGACCCGAAATTCCCAGACCCTGTTTTGAATTTTTGGTGCCACAGTAGCAGAGATTCCCGTTCAACACTTGATCCGTAGGGTAGCACATGTGTCGCTCTGCGAAACCACACCGTCTTCCACCTTCTCCCCCTATGGTAACTTCAAAAACCCAGGAGGTGCGTGAAAATACTGCAATGCGGCGCGGTTTTAACAACACTGTTTTGGAGACTGTTGTAGGACAGCAGCAATGATTCCTATTCAGTACTTGATCCGTTGGGATGTCATGTGCTGTGTTGCGAAATCACACCATCATCCATCTCTTCTCCACGTCGCTACCTTCAGAAACCAAAGACTTTCCTTTGATTTTGGCGGTAGTGCTGCGGCGCGGTCATAACAACACGCAAATTCTCCGCTCACTCCCCCGACATGGGGGGGGGGGGTCGTGCGCTTTATATAGAGTAAGATACTTAGTGTCAAACGTCCGATGAGAATTTCCCATGGAGGTCGTATGGGTGTGAGATGGAAAAGGAGGGGGGGGGGGTTGTGTCACAGAGGTGGGGTAATCTGAAGAATCGTGATAAACGACTGCCCGTTCTTGTTAGCAAAAATCATCATTCTATCACGTGTACAAGTAGGATTGATTGGCAGACCGTGCAAGAAATCGGCCGCAAGACCTGCACTCGGTGCGCCCACGGGTTCGATTCCCGGCATCGGCAAAATTTTCGCATGGTCACAATTTTACATGAGTTTAATCAATGTATGAGCTTCGAAAGCCACTAGTTAGATTCTGAGCAAACCTCCAGCCTTCCCGATATCCAGTGCGTTTCATAATTATAAGATCACCCTCGAGTTTTGGGTTTTCCAGGGAAGCAGCAGTCGGGGGAACTTTCCTGCTATATTTGGTAGATTCCCCATCTGGAAAAATTGTAGTAGCCAAAATTTCGTTTTCGTACCTTTTACCTTGATGCTTCTATGAACGTTTTTTGTTCTGAATACCGTTTCTTAAGTAATTATCACTTCAAGAACATAAGCAATTTGCCCAAAATAAAGACAGATTCTGTACATCTACGTGGCCGAGAGGGTGAGTACGCAGCAAAGATGCAGGTTTAGCAACGTTCTTGATCGTCTGTCTTCTTCTGACGAAGAAGGCCAGATCAAAGCTCTCTAAAATGATACCCTCAGTATCCCATCCATTGCTACGCAGATCTAAGGTTCGTTTTGTGTGTGGACAAGGCTGCGTGTCACTCTCCGGTGCCTCCGAATCTGTTGTGAGCTTTGGACGCACATGCACGGCCTCTGCTCGCGAGGAAGGCCGATTTCTCAGACATGCTCCGTTCACTACCTCGTCTAGGAGATGGATTCTGTCACATTTGGAGATCCAAAATGCCAAGTCAGCCGCATGGAGGGGCATGAGGAGCCATAGAAACATTGCCAGAGAAGCAATGAAGAGTTCCTAGAAGCATATCGACCCGCTGATGGTGTTGCGATTGAATTTCACAGTGAGGAATCTAGCGGAAGTTTGATCAAAGTTGACAATGTTGCGTTTTGACAGACTGTGTCAGGAAGCGCTTATTCAGACGGTGTCTTCGGTTGAATACAAGTCCAATTTGGATGGTTATGCAAGGTTTAAGTGCCACGGATCTTCCTCTTACGAGGGATCCCAGCCGATTTGCTGCGAGGCTACATGGCGCGACCCCAGGTGGCGGATAGGGGGTTTACCGCAGACCAAACGCAGCCATGCGCTTGCCCTGCGACGCGAGTGAATCTAGGGGATGGACTCCTTAGTTCGACAGTGCTGGATTAGATTTATATGACCTGCAAAGGAGAGCGAACATGCACTCACGCGCGTGGGTGTGTGCAAAGGCTTTGTGTGGGCTGTATCCTGCAGTTCGAATTTAGTCAAAAGCTCGCAATCTAACGACTGGGAAGCGCATGAGAGGCGAATAGGGGCCGCCTCTAACAAATAAGTCCCTCGTCCACGGGGGAATCCTTCTCTCCGTCATTCTAATGCCGGCGACAGGCTNTACAGGAGACGAGATGGTCCGGAAGCAAGTCCAAGGGCATCGGTTGCGGCTTCAAAGTCGTCTACACCGGTAGTAAAGGCACAAAAAATGGCGTCGGCATCATTGTATCTGAACGGTTCAGAGATTCCATTGCAGGCGTAGAGCGTTTTGACGACCGTCTCATGAAAATTCTTATCGTCACGCTAGAATGGCGCATTCACTTTTTCTCTGCATACGCCCCGCAAACTGGGTGCTCGGACAGTGTTAATAACTTTTTTCTTCTTCTGACTTCTGGACTCTGATCGATGAGAAGACCGCGGCAGTACCATCAGAAGACACGGTCATCATTGTAGGAGATCTCAATGGCCACGTAGAAGTGACGTAGGACGGCTACAGGTGCCACGGTGGCTTTTGATACGGGGCGCGCAGCGACGAACGACAACGGCGAGCGTATTCTCGACTACGCAGAGTCTCACAACCTCATCATAGCGAACACGAAATTTCGAAAACGACCAACCCACGTTGTTTCCTTCTATAGTGGCAGCAACAGGACTCAAATCGATTACGTCCTCGTGAGGTATCAAGACCAAAAGCTCGTCACGGACGCAAAAGTCGTGCCCTACGAGACGGACACGTCGCAACACCGACCGCTGATCTGCACGATGAAAATCACGCCGCCAAACCAGAGGCGCGCCGAGCGATGCGGACCGGTCAGAATAAAGTGGTGGAGACTTAGAGAGAAAGAAGCGGATGTCACCTCTCTTATCCAGTTGCCACCTATCACGAACGTCGATGAAACATGGCAGAGGGCAACCGATAATATCCTTGCAGCAGCTCGCTCGGAACTCAGCACCACCAAACCAGATCGGCGAAAGATCGACAGAAAGACCTGGCTCTGGACGGAGGAAGTGAGAATGAAAGTTCGCGAAAAGAAACCTTTATACCATCTCTTCCTCGACAATAAAACGGAAGATAACTGGAGGAGTTATCGCGAAGCGAAGAGGTCTGCGAAGAAGGCCGTTGCTGCAGCAAAAGCGGCTCATTACGATGAAGTCTGTAAGAAGTTGGACTCGAAAGACGGCGAGCGCTTCAAAGTCGCGTCAGCGCCAAGCAGATAATGTCGAAAAGTTGCACGGCGTAAACGATGAACAAGGAGTGCTCCTGATGGGTCGCAAAATGGTGATGCAACGATGGAGGAATTATTTCGAAAAGGTTTCAACCGAAGAGTTTGCCCATCCTCCCGTTCCAGAAGTCCCGCCCCCCCTTGGGCCAGTGGAGCCGATCACCATCGAAGAGACCTTGGCTGCATTGAAGCGAATGAAGGCAGGCAAAGCGACTGGTCCAGATGATATGGCGGCGGAGGTGTGGAAGTCACAGTGCTGGAGCTCCGCTGACTGGTTAACGAAATTTTTCAACCTGGTCATAGCGCAGAAGAAAGTGCCCATGAATTGGCAGCAAAGCAGCACTATCCCGATCTGGAAGGGTAAAGCTGACTGCACGAACTACAGACCAATCCGTCTCTTGTCGCATACCATAAAGATCTTCGAGCGTGTCATCGATCGACGGATTCGCGAAGCTATCGTTCTGCTATCTCCCAATCAATGCGGCTTTCTACCCACTACCGATGCCATCCATGCTGCCCGTCTCCTGATCGAGAAACATCGTGAGAAGAAGAAGCCGTTGCACCTAGCCTTCCTAGATCTGGAGAAGGCCTTCGATCGCGTCCCACACGAAGTGATCTGGTACGCACTTCGACTTCAAGGCATTCCCGAGGAGATTCTTAAGTGGGTGCAGATGCTCTATGTCGACCACAGGAGTAAAGTGCAGGTGGCTGCGGGCACATCGACTGAGTTCCCAATAACCGTCGGCGTACACCAAGGCTCAGCCTTATCTCCGCTACATTTTATCGTTGTCATGGATGCCCTCACAAAGGATCTTCAGAGACCAGCGCCATGAACGCTGTTGTATGCCGACGACGTAATGCTGGCATCCGAAGGCAAGGATGAACTTTAACGACAAACGCAAGCGTGGAGCGACCGGCTGGCACGGTTCGGCCTTTGCCTGAACATTAAGAAAACCGAGTATTTGACCACCGACGAACACGAGTCCGGCACTATGAAAATTAATGGCACGGATCTCCCGCGAGCCGCAACATTCAAATACCTCGGCTTAGTGGTGGGCTCCGCCGCGTTTCTTACCCAGGCAGCCGGATGATCTTTCACAGCGCCCCCTGGGGGAGGACACCTGCATAGGCATCTCACCAGTGCCCGCCTATCGCCCCGCCCCAGCCGCGCCTGCTCTAGAAATGGCCGCGTGCGAAGTTCGTAACGCGACGGATAGCTCATTAGCCTTAGAATAGGTCCAGTAAAGCGGGGAAAGCTCAGATTTGGCTGCTGAACGGCGAATAAACTGTAATCTAATATTACGCTATTGAGTTACTTCACATAAACCTACTAAGTTACTTAAATTATAGGTTTAGGTCTGGAATCGAGGTCATTCGAAACGTTCATCCATTAAATTTTTGAGAATACGAGTTATTCGAACTATACATTCACTCGGGAAGTCAAAAAAAATTCCATGATTCGAGTACCTTGTTCAACAGTACATTCAAGAAATACGTTATTCAATGAATAAAAGTTGTTACTGAACTATTACTCGGATGATTCAGGAGTTCGAGAATCTCAAAAACGTTTCTTTAAATATTTTGAAAGTTTCAAAATTCTTGTTTCTCGAAAGTTTGATTATTTATGGAAAAGTTCAATATTCTTATGTATAATACACAGTTCTGGCCAAAAAGAAATCACTTTTTGAAAAAAGAATCAATTTTAGAGTGTTATATAAGTATACGGAGAGGGTTCTTTGAGGTGCTGAACACGAATATCGTATTCATTTACCATACCGTAACCGCATTTTGGTAGAGTTACGGCAGGGTAACCCAAGATACGGTACCTCATGGAATCCGCTCAAATTTCGCACAAAGGGGTAATTTGAGGTGCTGATCATTATTATCAACATCATTTTGCATACCACCCTAGTCTTCTCTATAAAATTGGCATTTTCTCTGAATTTCCTACCGTATACCTACCGTATACCTACAAAAATGGGATTACTGTACAAAATGAATTTGATATTCGTGATCAGCACTGCAAATACCCCCCCCCCCTGGGCAAGATTTGCGAGTATTTTGTGAGGTGCAGTACCTACCGCATAACTAATCCCCCTATACAAAGCTTCGACGAAATTTTTTTTGAAAGTTTTTTGGCCCGTAATGTGAAATAGTGCCGTTTTTTCTGTCTGAGATAAACATGCCTTCGAATCGTTCTTTATGCTAATCGACGATAGAGGCATAATCATGCCTCCGCCTTTATAGTTTTTCGCTTCGGCTAACCCTCGGGATACTAATTATGCCTGCGAGACAAGTTTCGCACCTCAGACGGACTAATGCGGCTGCATGGGTCACCGAACGTGATCAACCTTTCCCTGCAGAATACAACCGAGATCAAAAAGATAATTGAGGAGCTACAAAATACTCAACAAAATAAAAAAGGAGCATTCTAAGCTACAAAATACTCAACTTTCAGGTAAATATTAATGGATACAATAATACGCCTTATATTTTCAAGGTGAAAGGTTTGGTACGAGTGTTGAACTTTAGAAAGACTTTCAAGTTTTCAAACTCATTGTGGAAACAAGAACATATTTCAATCCCAAGCTTCAGCTGTATTCTTCTCGTGTTCCAATTTTCCAATTTTTGCAAAAATTTGGCGTTTGAAGTCGCTGACAGCGTTGCGGTGATCGCACGCGGCGACGCGGCATGGGGGCGGGGAAGGGGGTGGGGCTGATCCGGGATCAATTAGTCGGATACGGTACCAGCCTGTGCTCATGGCAGTCACACTTGGCTCGCACCTCTAATTATCCGGCTGTCTGGGTAAGAAACGCGACGAGCCCCTTAGTAGTGTCATCAGACGGCAGTTTCTCTCATGAAATCACCGCACGCGTCAACGCTGCGTGGCTGAAGTGGCGCTCACTGACAGGTGTGCTGTGTGACAAGATCATCCCAGACCGCCTTAAATCAAAAGTCAGCCGAACCGTAGTACGTCCTGTCTCGCTTTATGGTGCCGAGTGTTGGCCTACCACCAAGGAAATGGAGCGTCGAATTAGCGTCATGGAGATGAGAATGTTGCGTTGGATGGGTGGCATAACACAACTCGATCGCATTTGCAACCAAGATATACGGCAGCGATTTGGAGTTGTTGCGATAGACGACAAGCTTCGCGAGGCGCGTCTGCGATGGTTCGGTCACGTCCTCCGTGCCAAAGGCGATAAAGTCTGTAGGATCGGCTACGACCTAGAAGTACCAGGAAAGCGGCCAAAAGGAAGACCGAAACAACGATGGCTCGACACCCTGCACGCTGATCTCAAGCTGGCTAGGATCCATCACGACCAGGCGCACGACAGGGCAATATGGCGTCAAAGGATCACCAAAGCGGACCCCGCTACGAAACGGGAAAAACGCTGAGGAAGAAGAAATGAGTGTCATTGCTTCAGCGAAGTGCTTTTGTGATCTATTAATTCGCAGACAATAATTCAATTGGCGGGCGCGAGAATATAGAAGGACACTTTATCAAGTGAAAAGTCCTCGTGATATACCTCAAAGCAATGTCCCACCTCAATTCCATATATGGGCTGTTAAAATTCTACGGAGATCGCTTTCCCCAGGTGGTCCACAAAATCTAGTACATTTCTGATCCTTGAAGATGGGGTCATTGTTACCTTTGCGCTTTTTGTCGTGAATTGTAGGATTAGTACGACGGGAAGGTTTAGGATTTGTCAGCAATTAATAGGTTGTTGCAAAATCAATGTCGCAATTCTGAGATGCGAATTGTAGTGGCTCTCTGATTAGGCATAGAAATGTGTCGACTGCATGTATTCTTCCTATTTCACAGCTTAGTTCCTCTCAGGGCAAGTTCTTCCGAATGAAATCATTATTTTTAGCTTCGTAGTGAATAAATCTAAGAGGATTCGAGTGCAAAAAATCGTCCCAGTCTATAACATTAGCTCAATGCTTGTATCAACGCAGTGCAAAAGGAAGGGTTATTAAGGGAAGAAAATTGGCGTAAGAATTGCTGTTCAAGAAACTCAGATCTGGGTCGTAAGACTCAACGTTCAACATAGTCGTAGGCGTGAATTTGAGGTTGACGACGGCATTTCAAAGGCACTTACGGAAGCTTTCACAAAAGGAGCAGTCCAAAACCTCGAAGATGACATAGACCTCCGTCATGCACTTGTTTACGGTCGCATAGAAGGAAAAATTTGTTGTAAAAATTGGGTCGTTCTCGAATTGAGCCGCAGCTGAAGTAAAAGTGCAACTTCATTGTTTCTTGAATTTACGCAACATAGGGGATCATTTCTAAGTGATGTCCGAGTAAGCTCCAAAGAATGGATCCCATTATACTTATTCCATCAGAGTGTACGCTGCTCAGCTCAGAACAAAGTCCCGAAACCTTCTTTGGAGTTATCCGTGATGTGACAACTATTCGGTTGTGTTCCAGTGACTGAGTTCATTCGCTACGATGCCGGGCCAGTGTATCTATCAGCGCTTTTTTCTCAGGGAAATGGTCATAGAAGTGCCCTTCAGTGATCAGCGAAAAAAATATGCAAATTCCAATTCAAGCAGCTGACTTCTCATTTAGGTAAGACCTCGAGTGGCAACGCCTCTGTTCAAAACAGATTCACCGATCTCAGAGGTTCCTAAAAGCCCAGATGCGTTCTTGATGGAGATGATAAAGTAGTCGAAAGGAGGCAGAGGAATGCAGATTGCTTGGTTATAACTCAATTGAAAAGTGTTTCTCTAATGCGATTTTTTGATCTGCCAAAGTCAACGTTCGAAATGAGACATCGAATCTGCGGTAACATCCTTCCTGATATTCGAATTATGACTGCTCGAATATTCGAATATTTGAATAATCGAATAATTGAACTTCTCGAATCATTCGAATATTCGAATAATCGAATATTTCAACTTTTCGAATAATGCGAATATTCGAATAATCGAATTTTGGCATTTTTCGAATTATTCGAATATTCGAATAACGGAAATTCCGAATTATTCGAATATTCGTTCGAAAATATTCGTTCGAATGCCAATGTATATCAGGCATTCGTGGGGGTCGACTGCAGGTAGAAAAGGGGTTCACCCCCAGTTGTACCTGGNGTCAACGCTGCGTGGCTGAAGTGGCGCTCACTGACAGGTGTGCTGTGTGACAAGATCATCCCAGACCGCCTTAAATCAAAAGTCTGCCGAACCGTAGTACATCCTGTCGCGCTTTATGGTGCCGAGTGTTGGCCTACCACCAAGGAAATGGAGCGTCGAATTAGCGTCATGGAGATGAGAATGCTGCGGTGGATGGGTGGCGTAACACATCTTGATCGCATTTGCAACCAAGACATACGGCAGCGATTTGGAGTGGATGCGATGGCCGCAAACTTCGCGAGGCGCGTCTGCGATGGTTCGGTCACGTCCTCCGTGCCAAAGGCGATAAAGTCTGTAGGATCGGCTACGACCTAGAAGTATCAGGAAAGCGGCCAAAAGGAAGACCGAAACAAGGATGGCTCGACACCCTGCACGCTGATCTCAAGCTGGCTAGGATCCATCCCGACCAGGTGCTCGAAGGGCAATATAGCGTCAAAGGATCAGCAAAGCGGACCCCGCTACGAAACGGGAAATACGCTGAGGAAGAAGATGCAAGGTGTAAGTGCCCCTGGCAAGATCTAAGTAAGGATCTAGTCAACTTGATCTCAAGCAATTATAGCGGTGAGGTATCATGGTCGCTAAAGGCATTCTGCCATACCTGCGGGCAGGAACAGGCTTTTGCGACATGCGGAATGGACTCAACAGAACTCCAGACGATGCTGCAAGCACGTTTGCTGCCATTCCTGAGTGAAGGGCATCGACAAAGCAACATTCTGCAGCAGGACGTGGTGCGACCCACTTGGCCCACTGAAAGATGAAACAGTTTAGGTCGCGTAAGAGCGAAGTCCTGTCTTGTCCAGCATATATTTCTGACCTAAACCTAATTTTCAACCTCTAAAACACTTTCCCAGCTGCTGGCTTGACGCGAACAACCTCTGTTCAGAGCAGTTGATTACTTGTAGCGAGCATTCCTGCAGGCTTGAAATGTTACTGACCCAATAACGTAAAGAAATTTTATTTCCAGTATGCCTCGATGATATTTCCATGTCGCGGCGGCACTCATAGACAATGGTAGCCCTGGTGCGCAGACTGTGAGACGGCTGGCCGATTTTTAGGGACTCAGACACGCTTTCGTTCTGGGACCCTCAACCTATGACACTCCGACATAGATGCGATAGTGGTTTCGTCGTCGCCTTTAATGGCTGGATGACGCTGCCCTGGCGGTCTCGCAGCCTACGGGTGAGACACTGTTTACAGTTTTCACGCTGTGCATTATACGGAGCAGAATAACACCCCACCAACTCATTCATGCAACGTGAAGCCGTCCAGTGGACTCCGGTTCGTTTGCGTCCGCCACGGTGGTCCGGCGGCTGCGACGGGTTCGTTGGCGTCCGCCACGGTGGTCTGACGGCTGCGACGAGTTCGTCTGTTTTGCCTTGGCTTATCAGTGGTGCAAACGTCACGGTACAGGTCTTTCTTGGCCAAGAACTGAGGAAAACGCGAGGCTACGGGTCTGTCTTGGCCAAGCAGTGAGGAAAACCTAAGGATGCCGGTCCGCCTTGGCCAAGCAATTGGGAAAGCGTGCAGATGCGGGTCCGCCGATGGAGGGGTGAGGAAGGCGCTAGAACACGAGTCCAGAAGGAGGATTGGTCCATCCTGATCCAGCAGTGAGGATGGCATCAGGATATTGGTCCACCGATGCAGAAGTGAGGAAAACATCAGGGTAGGGATCCGCCTCGCCCAAGCGGTGGTGGAAACGCCAGGCTACGGGTCCTCCTTGGCCAAGGAGTGGCTAATCGTCAGGGTACGGGTCCGCCTTGGCCAAGCAGTGGCGTAATCCACAGAGTACGGGTCCGCCTCGCCCCAGAGGTGGTGGAAACGACACGGTACGGGTCCTCTTTGCCCAGCGAGTGGCGTAAACGTCAGGGTACGGGTCCGACTACGCCAACCATTGGCGTAATCCACAGAGTACGGGTCCGCGTTGGCCAGGAAGTGAGGAAAATTCCAGGATGCGGGTCCTCCTTGGCCAAGCTGTGATGAAAACTCAAGGATACCGGTCCACTCAAGTAGTGGTGAGAAGGCAGGATACTGGTCCGCGTTGGTCAACCAGTGAGGAGAACTTAAAGGCAAGGTCCGGTCAAAATCTTGCTCATCTAGCTTTTCTGTTTTTGGAGTCCAAGCAATGTGTGTAGCACGTATTTTAAGTTTGAGAGCTCGACGTGATCTCTATCACAAGATATAAGACCAAACGTTTGAGGACTACGGTAGCCGTAGGAATACATGCTACAATTCACAAAGGGTGCTCGCGCGCATAATGGACAAAGATGGATGATGCGCATAGATACAGACACCTTAACGAACTCTTCCTGGAACCATCCTCATCAAACGGACTATACAGTCCTTTGAAAATGAATTTTTTTCCTACGGCGCCACAATAGACAACATGTGGGCGCGCCGTATAACGTTATTTGAAAGCACGGCCGCTGCAAACGTGCAAACGCCATACCAAAACTGGTTGATGGGAACCGTTCGTTGTGGGACTTTTCCAGGGTTTTTTCGATTGTTTCAGTACAAGGCGTCGCCATGGGCGACGAATTAAATAAAAATCCAGAAGACGAAATTCTGCCCGGACCTCGCCTTTAAGGATACGGGTCCACTTTGGAGAAGCAGTGAGGACAACGCCAGGATGCAGGTCTGCCGATGGGGGAGTGAGGAAACGCCAGGATACTGGTCCCCCGATGAAGGATAGGTCCGTTATAGTCGGATAGTGAGAGAAACGCCAGGCTACGGGTTTGATTGTGGAGAATGGGGTATTCTATTATGGGGAAAGGGTCATGCGGCGG
>JARK01001341.1:3042903-3066118 GCA_000688135.1 Ancylostoma ceylanicum | reverse complement strand
CCAATCGGGGGGGGGGGGTTCGCTAGCACATGAAAGTGTTTGGAGTAGTATTTCTCCTACGCAGCAAGTCCGATGTTTCCTAAAAGTAGCTCCAGCGCAGTTATGCTTATTCTCATATGACCGTATTTTTGCTGCCAAGTCTCGTCCTCGTTCTCATTTATGTCTCAATCGACAACCACTACTTCCTCTGAAGTATATGAGAGACTATTCATTTAAAGGACTTTTCCGTGCAGAGCTGGGAGTGACTGGCCATGGCAGGTACGTATGCATGTGTGAAGTGCACCGACAAAAAACAGACGGCTGGAAATATTAATGCATCGGGAAGTAAATCTACATGTTGATTTGTTTTGCTCTTTTGTTAATTCTCTGAGGACTTCTTTAGTTGAAACTTCTGCACGAACCTCAAGTGGCTGCCCCACCCCACTTTCTAGCGTCCCGAAGGGGCGCTAGTCGGTAACAAACGTGGAGAAACTTTGTATTATTACTTTCCCATGATTTTCATTTTTTTTTCATCTGAAAATTGTTCAATTTCATGGAGTGATCTTATAATTATGAAACGGTATGAAAACTAAGAAATATTTGTATTAGGTTGGTGCAAAAATAATGCGCGTTTTTCGATTCATCCTCTTCGGTTCATTAGATTTCCTGTTGTCATCATAAGCAATATGAGAAGTTGTATATCTCCTTGTAGCAATTTTCATGCTCTTTCAATGGCTTTATCCGTTTTTAACGAAATCCACATCTATAAGTAACTTTTATTTTCGGAATGAAAGGTGCCCAAACAGGATTTTTGCCGATTTCACTTCTGCGAACCAAAACTTTGCGGCTTCGCAGCAGGAGTTGCTCGGAATACTACAGTAGTTTTGGCCAAGGTAGTGTGAGCGAATACTTACCGCGAGGCTGCTCTCGATCTTTTCGAAGAGATGAGTTCTGCTTCGAAAGTAAGGAAGGTCGCGCGAAGTTTTCTCGGGTTGCTAATCACCAAGTGGTGGCAATAATTAAAGAGAACTTAATCAACAACATCTTCGGTTTCTCGGAACCTCATTAGTAATTGTCGTCAGACCGGATAAGAATGGGCGGACGAAAAGCTCGACGACTCGAACTGAAAGGGTACCAGATTGATCTTCGCTGAGAGGTCTGCTTCGCGCCCTTGTAATGAAGAAATTTCCACCGAATCCTGGAACGCTTAGTGATGCATGGTAGAGAATAGACCCTCTGCGACAATACAAAATTCTTTGCTCAACAACTGGGAGAGGAAGGCGAACCGAAACACTGTCAGAAACGAAAACAACACTAAGTTAAGGTGACGACGAATTTTTGGTGGTCTGCTGCAGAAATCATTTGTAACAGCTCATTGAATCCCTCACAGCTAGAAAGCACTGCTAGCATATTAACGAAATGAGCCGGGAATCTCACTGTGTGAGCCCGGCATCTTTCAATAAAATGAATTCTGTACTCCCTACGCAATACCGTCCAGCCACATGTCGCACAATGTCACAGAATTAGTATTGCTGAACCTTCGACATCTTCCACACAGAGAGTGAGCGCTCTCCTGTGGGATGTCACAGCATCGTGTCCTGAAATAGCGGCTCACCCAAATTTTGATTTCATCGCAGTTTTAGAATTTTCCTCTTCAATGTGAGGCTTAAACGATGCAAGTAAGTAGTCGTCTGATAGCGCAAAGTCTAAGCTATTAGGCGGTCCCAAGTGCGGTTCCCGATTCCAGATCTGAAGAACAGGGCAATCGAAGAATCGATTTGCAGTGACAATTTCGGTTCAGTTACCCAAGTTCGGGGTCATTTTCGAGTAATCCATTGTCGCACGAAGTTGGCCAATTAATACGGCAAAAATCCTCTTAATTCTTTACTTGATCTGTGGTGGTGCTCCGCTGCAGTTTCACACTCTTTAACTATATAAAACCAGCAAACGAAAATTCTGAAATTTTGGTCGGTCTTCTTATAAATTCCTCTGAGAAATAAACAATGAATGAATGTTCGATGAGCAACATGCAAAAAAATTCTACATGATTTGCTCTTTCAGGTGGTATCAAAAGTTTGACAAAAATATTTGACAACATGTTCATAAAGACGTCGAACCTTCAGCGCGCATTCCTAACTTAACACCCTAATAAAAACATTAGGATAAGAGGTATTGAGACGAATTTTCGGCTACAATGTTTTTTCAAGGTGGGGAATCTATCAAAAATAGCAGGAAATTCCCCTGATGGCTGCTTCTCCTGAAAACTCAAAACTAGGGGGTGATCTTACAATTATGAAACGCACTGTAGGCCTCGAAACCCTTACGAGCCGCATGACCTTTTGCCCGCACCTACTCAGAGTCAATGCAACCCCACAATTCTCACAATGTTTCAGTGGTAAGTTCCATAATTTTATGGGAGCAAGGTTAAAATTTGCACTACAAAACAACTATACGGCTATCACNTCCGTTTTGGCGAAGCAGTGGCGTAATCCACACAGTACGGGTCCGCGTTGGCCAGGAAGTAAGGAAAATTCCAGGATGCGGGTCCGCTCTGGCCAAGCAGTGCGGAAAACGCCATTTACGAGCACTCCTTGGCCAAGCCGTGATGAAAACTCAAGGATGCCGGTCCGCCTCGCCCAAGTAGTGGTGAAAAGGCAGGATACTGGTCCACGTTGGCAGTGAGAAAAACTTGCGGATACGGGTCCACCTCTGAAAAGGAGTGAGGACAACGCCAAGATACAGCTCTGCCGATGGAGGAGTGAGGGAGTGCCGGGATGCTGGCCCCCCGATGAAAGATAGGTCCGTTATAGTCGGATAGTGAGAGAAACGCCAGGCTACGGGTTTGATTGTGGAGAATGGGGTATTCTATTGTGGGGAAAGGGTCATGCGGCGGTTCCACCAATCGAGGGGGGGGGGGTTCGCTAGCACACATAAAAGTGTTTGGAGTAGTACTAGTCATACGCCGCCAGTCCGATGTTTCCTGAAAGTGGCTCCAGCGCTCATTTGTGCTTATTTTTTACATGATCGTATTTTGCTGCCAACTCTTCTCGTTGTCATTTATGTCTCAATCGACAACCGCTACTTCCTCTGAGGTGTTTGAGGGACTACTGATTTGAAGGACTCTTCCACGCAGAGCTGGGAGTGACTGTCCATGGCAGGTTCGTATGCATGTGAGAAGTGCACCGACAAAAACAGACGGCTAGAAATGTTTATGCATCGGGAAGTAAATTTACACTTCGATTTGCTAGCACACATAAAAGTGTTTGGAGTAGTACTAGTCATACGCCGCCAGTCCGATGTTTCCTGAAAGTGGCTGAAGTGCTCATTTGTGCTTATTTTCACATGATCGTATTTTGCTGCTAACTCTTCTCGTTGTCATTTATGTCTCAATCGACAACCACTACTTCCTCTGAGGTATTTGAGGGACTACTGATTCAAAGGACTTTTCCGCGCAGAGCTGGGAGTGACTGTCCATGGCAGGTTCGTATGCATGTGAGAAGTGTACCGACCAAAACAGACGGCTAGAAATATTTATGCATCGGGAAGTAAATTTACACTTCGATTTGTTTTGCTCTTTTGTTAATTTTCTGAGGACTCTTTTGGTTGAAACTTCTGCTCGAACCTCAAGTGGCTGCCCCACCCCACTTTCTAGCGTCCCCAAGGAACGCTAGTTTCATAAATTATCTATGTGGAGGGGACGTAAAAACTAATGGTGAAGTATCAGGTTGAGGAATTATAAACGTCTGTTTGAAGAGATTTTTGTCAAAAAGAAGCTCCAATAACTCGAGCCAAGATAAATTTTTTTCTTAATCAGTGACTCTCCATCCTCTTCCACACAAGAATCCGATACTTATACTAGAGAGTTATATTCGCTGTGAGTTGAATTGTTGACACATCCAAATTTTGGTTCCATCAAACTTTTTGAAGTTTTTCTCCTCCAAGGAGCGATTGGTCCACGGACGCAAGCAATATTTTGGAAGCGTCGAACCTTGGTGCGGCGGTACATCGAAGGACACCAAAATCCGAATTTGGAAATGGATGCAGTCAAAAAACTGATTGGCTCTATGAATTTCGGTTAAGTTAACCAGGTTTGAGGGTATTTTTGAGGGGTCGATATTCTGCACGCATGTGACCGAAGGGCAAAGCAAACTTGCTCTGACGGCATTACATGAAGTTTGTACCAGTGCTATCTCTTGTCCAAGTTTGTAGGACATACAAAAGGAAATTCTATAATTGTGATCCGTTACCTTCCAAATTTATTTAAAAATCGGAAGTTGAAAGAACCTAAGCAAGTCTTATATCGATGCATGAGAAAAGGAACGCTGTTCAAAATGAACACACATACACACTCACGCTCAAAAGTCCCAACGCGGTTAAGAAATATGAGCACGAAGACAGCGGGCATTTCTACTTCCTCAACCTAATGTATGGGAGCCTTCTACCTCAAAGGAAAACCTAGAAAATTTAGAAAACGGGTAGTGTATAGCCGGCGTCATCGCAAACTGGTTTTTTGTTAGTGGTCAAAACATTTGT
The DNA here is from genome assembly GCA_000688135.1 of Ancylostoma ceylanicum. NCBI lineage: Eukaryota > Metazoa > Nematoda > Chromadorea > Rhabditida > Ancylostomatidae > Ancylostoma > Ancylostoma ceylanicum. Next base: position 3,061,606 of record JARK01001341.1, on the reverse strand, counting down.
GGGCATGAGCAGAAATCGCACTATGCCCGCTGTTCCCCTAGTTGTAGTTCATTTCACCAATGTTTTCTGTAGTGATTTGTGTGTTTGCCTTTTGTGAATGACTGCGTGCTAATTTGCATAAACTGATCCAACTTTCTACTGCGAAGTTATGGGTAAGTAGTTGCAATCCCACACAAATCTTGGAAGATTTTGGAGTGTTTCCGCTGGTGTTTTTCCAATAACTTACAGGAATTGGAACCCTCTCCCGAAAATTTAGTGAATGCTAGTGGTGAATTCGCCCCTCATTATTTGTAGAGCAATTATGCTTCCCCGATGGCTTTTGGAGCACCCTGTATATTTTTCCCGGTTGTAGACGCTAATTTATTATGGAAATTTCAATAAATCTCAATAAATGGCACGGCATTTCGATAAATGCAAAATAAAGCTATGGTTCAAATGATCTCTTTCGAGATTCTACAATTTTTGGTATTCTCGTGGTCACCGTTATCCCAACGCCCGCAGCAGCAGGCGCCGGAAGACGTCGCCACGCAGTCGCAGAGCAACTCTGCTGCGGAGCTGCTGCGCGGCTGAGTTTCGGCATTTTTCCAGCTTGCATCTATAGATCACTTGAGTGTCGCCGGACATTTCCCCGTTTCCGACCGTTTTTCCTCTGTATTCACGGATTTCTTCTCTGTTCCATTGATCTTGCATATCATAATCTAAGCAAGAAGATAAGGGGAACAATGACAATTATCTCCTTTTTCCCTTTTACAGCTTTTTGTCAGGCATTTTGTCTTCTTGACACTTCCAGAGTCCGAGAAAGCATTAGAACGCTATTGTTTGTGATACTTGTCATAAATTTGTTATCCTCCGCATCCCTCGGGACTTGAAATAGAGGAAAAATGAGCAAAAACGACACCACGCCGCTCTGCGGCGGCCTCGCGGCAGAGTTTTGCCGCAGCTGCATGGCGACGTTTTTCGGCATCTGCCGTCGCAATGGCCGCGAGAATACTTTTGAGGGACCTAGAACACACATATAATAATGAAACATTGCGAGAAAAGAAATAAATGATATTGCTGTTATTCTCCGTGCCTAGAATGTGCATGGGTTGACGCGTGCTTGTTCAAACAACAAAACTTGCTTTACTTCACGTTTCTTTATTATTTTTATGTGTTGATTCATTGTTATTTATTCCTTATTCATTTATCAATTTTTATTTAGAAATATAGTCCGAAATTTTGGGGAAAAAATCTGAGCGCCGGCGCACCCACTGCGCCATGTTGGACTCGTCCCAAAGCGATTTTGCCAATCTGAGCGCTGGCGCCCTTATTACGCCACGCTGGACCGGTCCCAGGCAAATTCTGCAGGTCTGAGCGCCGGCGCCCCACTGCCCCACGTTGGACCCGTCCCAGGCAAATTTATTTATTTATTTATTTATTTATTTATTTATTTATTTATTTATTTATTTATTTATTTATTTATTTATTTATTTATTATTTATTTATTTATTTATTTATTTATTTATTTATTTATTTATTTATTTATTTATTTATTTATTTATCATTACACCATTAGGTGTACCCTTATCGGCAACACGAAAACTAGAGACCAACTTCGGGAACAAAAAAAGGAAATAGAGAAAAAAAGAATACAATATTGACAGCTAGACCATCATGTCTTGGCTTCACAATGATAAAATCTATATTTTTGCCTATTATTATCTGCTGATTCGATTGAGGAAAATAGATTGTGAACGGAGGTATATAAGACATTTTTTGGAATTCATCAGCTGAAAACAAGACGTGGCCAAAGTCAGGTGACGGATGAAGTTGCAAGTTTTGAGACCTTTGAAATAATCACGCACTACGAACGCAACTGGAATATCCATTCTGGGGCGGAGGCATACGCGTCTCTTTGATCTGGTACGAACCCCAGGCGTAAACGTAGCGGAATGCTCGCCGGATCCCTCTCCTATTAGCTGTGCCTCACCAAATATTCAAGCAGCTCTAACTTCAACACATTTGTGTAAGGGTTATTCTCCAACTTTAAACGCTTACACTGAGCTTATGAAGATAACCACGTCCAAAAAAATTTCCGTCCTAATAGGATGGAAATTTAGTGAAGATAGGCAAAAACAATCTATCCTGAGAGGCCAAGACGAGTAGGTACAACAAGTGAAATGAAAAACAGTACAGTAAAAAGCAAACAAATAATTTAGCAACAATGTCAAGAAATATCAGAAAGATCTGGAGCCTAACAGTAATGCGGAAGTAGTGGTGTAGACTACTTGAGCCGCGGCAAAGGCAAGGTAAAAACGACCAAAGCTGGAACAAAGTTGGGACCATCCCTCTAAATCACTTGTTCTCTGAAAAAACACTGCAGCAGAGTAGCATGAGTAGAACACTCGAGCCCCTAAGAGAATTTCCTACACTTGAGAAAAGTTTAGCATCTTCAAAAGGTCTAGCTTTTTCAATTTTGTTCTGAACGCAGATACATTTGGAGAGCTGAGTAAGTCATCAGGTAGTGACAGCATCCACCTTACTGCTCTATCAAAAAACAGAAAGCTGCGCCAAAGAGAGCCTCTTGTGCATATTTTTGAATTGAACACTAAACTTACTTGAACGTCCATATGAGGGCCTGAAAATCCAGTACTTACTTGGTTGTAGGTTGAGCTCATTGTGGAAGGGTCGAAAACAAAATACAAGGTCACTAAATACACGGCGATGAAGCAGGCTTTTGAGACCTAGACTCTTAAGGCGTTGTTGGTAGTCAGGAAGTTCAGCGGGATACAGAGGCTTAGGTGCGGCTCGATAAAACAAAATTCTCGTGAATGTATGTTGAACTTTCTCGAGCTTAGCTTGAAGCTTCTTATTTGATGGATTCCATACCTGAGAGCAATATTCCAAGTGTGGAACCATATATGCTTTATAAATTTTTACCGGAAGGGAGGGTCATTACAGCGAACGGTCCGAAGAATTTGGAATGAAGTTGCAAAAGCTTTTTGGACTGCATGCTCAATGTGACATGAAAAATTCAATTTAGAATCAAAAATGACTCCCAGATCCTTCACATGATCTCGCACTTCCAGATCAACTCCACTACATTTGTATTTCGCAGAAGAATCACGCCCTATATGGAGCACAGAAGTCACAAAAGTTTTGTTTAAGTTAACCGGAAGATCCCATTTGCTAGCCCATCCTAGCATCTTTTCTATCGAATTCGAGAGTGCGCTTTGAATTTCGGTTTTGTTCTCAGGACTATATGCAGCATATATTTTTATGCCGTCTGCATACGTCTGAACTTTGATTCCACTATGGGTTTTGAGGAAGCTCGGGAGATCGCGGCAGTAAATAAGGAAAAGTAACGGCGACAGCACCCCACCCTGCGGTACGCCGCTGGAACAGTTGTACCCTTGAGAGAAACTGTTGCCGACTTTGACATGCATATGTCTCTGGGTAAGATACGATCTAAGCCAGACCAACGAAGTTTCGTCTAGGCCTAGTCGTTCAGGCTTGGAAAGTAGTTTAAAATGATTGACTTTATCAAACGCTTTCGTGAGGTCGAAATAAATTACGTCGATCGATTTCGGGTCACTAACAGCTCTGATCCAGTCGTAAAGGCTGTCTGTCAACTGCGTAGATGTGGATGCTCCAGAGATAAAGCCGTGCTGTTCCAAAGGGATTATTTTTATATCATTAAGCCGTGAGATGAGTTCAGAGCGAATAATTTTTTCAAGAATTTTGGTAGGGGTTGGACAGATATGATAGGCCTACAACATGAAACTAACGACGCATTAGTTGTTTTGGGGATAGCTGTTACTATAGCTTCTTTCCAAGCTTCAGAAACTTCACCATACATTATGGACAGGTTGAAGATAATGGACAAGGGTTTAGATAAAACGCCTGCACAACGTTTAAAGAAAATTTGCGGAATGCCATCGAATGTTGCGGCCATGGATGGTTTCAGCTGCTTTAGATATCCGTAGACTTCTTCCGGTTGCACTAAACTTTGAGAGGTAGGGTAGGTTGGAGAGATGATTAGATCAGGCCGACAGGCATTTAGAACTTCAGCTGGTGGTGAGAATACACTAGCAAAATAATTTCCTAGTGCAGATGCCTTGTCTTGCTCAGTTACGAAGGAATTTCCATGTAGATCTGACAGGACTGGAAGAGTTTTGGGCCAACCCTTGAAACGAATCCTAGAGCGCACAAGCGAGAAAAGTCTTTTCACATTAACATTTCTAGCAAGGCGGCGTTCACGATTTGCGAGAAATCGCTTCAAGTGGGAGTCCAAGTCGGAGCAAACTTTGATAAATAGTGGGTTCGTGCCAGGGTTAAGAAGACTACGAAAAAAGCGTTCTTTCTGAGCTATCAGGTTGAGAATGTGCTTCGGATATATGTGCTTTAAAGTTTCCGTCTCAACCACAGGGATAAATTTCGAGAATGCGGCGTAAATAACATTGCAAAATTTGTTATAAAGATCGTCTAATGAAATGTAACCTTCAAACAAACTTCACCAGTTGATCTGAGAGAGATAATTCGTCATCATTTGGAAATTTGCCTTGGAAAAATTAGGCAGAGAAATAAGGCTAGAACTGAATGGGGTGGTAGTAATGTGAAACGAAACAATGTTGTGATCGGAGTTTCCGAGTGGAGGTAAAACTTCAACCTCCCGAACAATGGTCGTTGTAGACAAGACAAGGTCCAGGATTTTATCGCTCCTAGTAGGCACCGTAACAAGTTGTTTTAAACCACAACTCGAGAAAAGCTCCAGAATCTACTAGTGGTCGAGTTCAATGGGAAATTGCCGATCCAGTCCACTTCAATGTTGAAATCGCCAAGGAATACGCAATCCGCCGCAGAAGAGTATAAATCGGTTATCAGAGCCGCAAGAGATTCATCATCTTGAGCAGAAGAGTTTGGCGGGCGATAAATCATAATTACACGAACGTAATGTAAGACTGAATTTAGGATGTCGAGGCACAAGAGATCTGATTTTAGGTTACTTGAGAGCGAGACTTCCTTAAGTGGTAAGTTTGCTTTAGAAATACAACAAACCCCTCCTCCTCTTCTTCCTTTCCTATCGACTCTATGGACAACAAAGGGAAGATCAGCTACTAATTCAGAGCTGCTTATATTTGCAATGCACCATGTCTCAGAGATGAAAACGAGATCAGGATCGTATATAGACAGGAAGAATTGGAGGTGGTTAACTTGTTCTTTGGACTACGAGCATTTAAGAGAAAACATTTTAAACCCTGAGCAAAACCATGCGAAGTCATACGTTTCCCGATCCTTTGGCAATCGCCTTGCCTGGTAACTCGGTTACTTTCTTAATTTCCCCGCGACAAACGACCCACTCCCTCGTACCCAAAACCCTATTCCGTTCGCTTGCCTCCTGCCGGAGTTCAAACTCTCGCTGGCGCTCTTCTCGAGTCATACTCCTTCGGATATACACGTTCTGGAACCCGGAAGAGCGAGGGCGGTGAGAGTTTGCGAGGACAGCAGACCAATGGGCACGAGAAGAAAGGAGAACTTCGAGGAGACGAGGCTTGGACTCGTTAAATTTCCCAAGCCGGTATACATCATTTGGTCGGCATTGTACTTCTAGCGCGTCTAAGATCTGACTCACCTTTTCTCCGTCGAGGATTTGTCTAGCAGATGGTCGAGATTCGTTTGTATAATTTATTTATTTATTTATTTATTTGGTCAATCACAAGAATGAGAGGTAGCATGTAAAACGGATCACAACAATTGATCGACTATACAGCTGTCCGATGAACGTTATCATTCCCTGGAATGCACTTTATTTGAACCCCGTATAAGAGAGGCCAGCCAACCTAAGAGCGGAGGTTAGCTGGCTGAAACCCTATGGCTAAAAAGAGGGAGCGCATTTAAGGGGATATAAAGGTAAAGACAGAGTTGTTAAAAAGATAAAATGGAGTAGAAGAACAAACAAAAGGGAAAATAAATCCTGGCTCGAAAGAAAAAGTAGCGAGATGCTTTTGTGGTGCTGAAGAGAAATTTAAGAAGCACAGCCGATGAGATTCCTCGATTGGAGATGCTTGATAAGATTGAGCTGAAACGTAGAGGATTTCCGGTACCTAAACAGCTTTGGGTCCAGGCTGTTCCACAGTGACTGATTTCTGTGAAGAAAGGAGTTTTCATAAGTACGAATATTGCTCCTACCTATGCGAATCTTGAAACGGTGACCTCTTGTTTTGTTGACAAGAGCAGAAACTTGGAAAAGATTCCAGATTGAAAGGTTTAATTCATCAGTGGTGAGTTTACACATGATCTTAAGGTCAGCAACTAATCTGCGATCTTTCAGAGAAAGCGCACCTAATCTACTGAGGCGAGAATCGTAGGAAATTTTAAATAAACCTCTTCTTATAAAACATCTGTAAGTGAATGATGTCTGCACACTTTCGAGCTCATCCACCTGAGAGGCTTTTCCCGGAGACCATATCGAAGAACAGTACTCTAGAAGCGGCCTCACATATGTAGTGAACAACTTGGACAAAATGGCTGGGTCCCGAGTTTTGAAAGCCTTAAGGATAAAGTTAGAGCGGCATTTAGCTTTAGCCACTATATCCGAGATATACTTGCTAAAGTCAAAAGTATCACTATACGTTAAACCTAGATCCCATATTGCACGGGCTTGCGTTAGCGGGGTCTTGTCTATAGTGAAGGTGATTTGCGGATGGTTCTTCCCAAATCCCATCATGAAGGTTTTTCCATGGAAATACTAAGATCCCAGTATCGCGACCATTGTTCTAACGCATTGAGCGCAGCTTGTAGAGTAGAAACATCGTTGATAGTATAGATTTTGCAGTCATCTGCGTAGATTGAGCAAAAAGCCCCTGACGGTAGTGCTTTCGGCAGGTCATTGATGTGAATGAGAAACATCAGTGGTCCAAAGCATATGCCCTGAGGAACGCCGCTTGTGCTCTCATAAGGACGGGATTCGGCTTCATTAATAAGCACCGACTTAGTTCTTTGCGTGAGGAAGGACTGAAGAAACCTATGTAAACGGCCCACAATACCTAATGCCTGTATTTTCTTCACAAGTAAGGGGATAGAGATCGAATCAAAAGCTTTGCGGTAGTCCACATATACAGCGGAAACAAAGTTTCCTTTTTGATTATTGTGCCACACAGGTTGTTAATTGAGCACGTTTATTAGGCCGACGTTTCGACTTTACGTCGTTTTCAGAGGCCTGAAAGTGGTTCAAGGTTTTCTTAACTCACGATTTAATCCACCAAACACCTCGTCTCCCAGTGCGTTCAATTCGTATTGGATACATCACTGTGAGATCCCAGACCAAAGGTAACACTCACCCACGTGCTCCGCGATTATAGCGGTGATGGTATTCCGCTAAGACAATAACAGACCGCTAACAGGCAGCGAGTGCGGTTTACTCAGCTCTACTGGTGTTAGTAGCTGAGCATGAGTAATCTCTGCTGATCTTATACCTCGCATAAGGACAGAAAAGGAATGAGATCATTGGTAATTGCTAGATGCTCATTTCTGCCATTCATATCAGGATCTCGTGCCGAGATATAAAACGCTTCAAGGGTCTTCCTAGCAGATGTGCTTGCTTCGTACGCCAAGATCTTACACTTCACGCTGAAATCGTTCCCACCGTGAACTTCCCTTCTATGTTTCCCCAGCGTGTTTTTTTTTTCAGTTTTTTGTTTTTTTTTTTTGTTTCAAAAGTTTCCTTTGTTAATTTCTCTTTGCCAAACAGGAACAGTCGACAGAAGTTCTGACATAGTAGATCTGCGGTTTGGAAACCCATGCTGGAAGCTCGTCAGGAGATCATTATCAAGAAGGAAATTGGTTATGGCAGTACACAGTAATCTTTCCATTACTTTACTCATGGAACACGTCAGACAAATGGGTCTGTAATTTTGCACTATATTCCTCGCACCTTTTTTGCGAATGGGGCGGACAAGTCCAAACCTCCATAAGGTGGGGACATCGCCAAGTAACAGTAGTTTGTTGAATAATAACGTGAGAGGTGTGCTCATACCTAAGGCGGCTTTTTTTAAAGAAAGACGTGTGGAGTTCCTTCTGGCGGTGTGGAATTTCTGTTAGGTAACTTGCACAATGTGCGATATACCGTTTCATTTGAAAAGTCAACCCAGTCGAGCAAATTCTCAGAGGGCTGAGCAAGTACTACATCAAAGTCGTATGGTCTCTTATAAACACTTTCAAAATAGTTCGCAAATAGATTGGCTTTTTCTGAGTCAGTTTTGACATCATTACTTCCGTCTTTCTAATGTGGAATGTCGGTAGTGAGCTTAAGTTTGTTGTTGCAGCACCTAAAGAACAATTTAGGATTGCTTGAATTGGCTACACGTTTTTCCTCAGAGGCAGCTAAAAGTGCAACCTGCCTGTTGAGTTTGCGACCGTACCTGTTGTAAACACGTTGACCATATTTGTGAACGTTTCTGTAGTAGAAATGAACCTTAGACCTCAAGCAACGAAGTTTTTTAGACATTGCTGGGTGAGGATGTTTTTCTGAATTGCAGCGGGCGAGAGGAACGTACTTTTCAATAAGATCGTGACAGATGCTCACGAGGTTAGCGTAGCACTGATCAGCAGTTAAGGAACAGTTAATGACACCGACCCTATCAATATTTGCCAAACAACTAATAATTTTGTCGTAGTCGCCCTTGGCAAAATTACGTGGTAGCACGGTTAGTTTCCCTGATTTTTTAGCACAGTCAGCAATGCTGAATGAGATGGTATTATGATCAGATGTGCTAAAAGGTGCAGCTACTCTAACGTTTTTAATTTATTCAGGCTGAGAAGTCAAGATGGTGTCTGATATATTGAGTCCATGTGTTGGTTTGTCAATGAGTTGAACGAGAGCATTTACTTTCGCAAATTCTAGGAATTTCTTAGAGCTAACTGAGCCACAACAGCCCCGAAGGATCATGCTAACCCAATCAATGAGTGGGAAGTTGAGATCGCCTATAATCATTACGTTCAAAGACCAGTCAGACAGTAATCTCTTTCNTGGGGTTATCGAATACGCTGAGCACGAATATGACAACCGTTTTGCACCAATTTGATTAATTTTTTATACCGGTTATTTTGTTTCCGTGCGGGGGTGGCGAAAGGGCTACCGAGAATACTCAACATGATGGTCATCGACATGTTCGTGGGTAGTTCGAGTGAATGTATAAGTATCAATAACTATCCGCATCAGTGTGAAAAGCCGGGGGTAGAGAACTCCCGAGCGAAGCCGGGTATACCGTCTAGTAAAGAATAAATCCGGCCAACATCTTCACTTCCATGATGCCTAGACGACGCTCTACTTCTTTAGTTGCAGGCCAACACTCGGTCCCATACAGCGCGACGGGTCGGATGACAGTTCGGTAAATCTTTGACTTTAGCTTATCCTGAATGTTCTTATCGCACAACACGCCCGTCAAGGAGCGAAATTTCCACCACGTTACGTTGATGCGTGCAGTGACTTCATGGGAAAGGCAACCGTCGAACGAGACCCTTGAGCAAAGGTACCTACAAGCTTCGGTTCTTGAAAGCTCAGTGCCCCTCGCTTATGGTGCCACTTTGTTTACGTCGGTTGTCAAGTACTCAGTCTTCGTGACATTGAGACGGAGGCCAAACTGAGCGAGTCGGTCGCTCCAGGTTTGAGTTTGGCTATCCAGCATACATCTGGCATGACGTCGTCTCCGTACAGAAGCGTCTAAGGAGCGGGTCTCTGCACGTCTGGAGTGACGGCGTCCATGACGAGAATGAAAAGGAGGGGAGAAAGAGCTGAGCCCTGGCGGTCGCCAACGATGATAGGGAATTCCGTTGATGTGAAGGTCGGTGGTTGCACCTGACTGCTCGGATTGGCGTAGAGAATCCGCACCCATTCGATGAGCTCCTGGGGTACAGCATGCTTTCGCAAAGCGTACCATATTAACTTATGCGGGACACGGTCAAAAGCCTTTTCCAAATTAAGAAATGCAATGCATAGCGCCTTCCGCCTTTCGCGATGTTTTTCGATTAGAAGATGTGCAGCATGGATGGCATCCGTAGTGGCACACCAGGCAGTAGAACCGCACTGATTGGTGGACAGGTTAACGATGTCTCGAATACACCGATCGAGAACGTGTTCAAAAACCTTCATGTTGTGAGCGAGGAGGCGAATCGGTCGGTAATTCGACCAGTCAGCGGGGCTGCCCTTGGCTTTCCAAATCGGAGCAGTAAAGTGAAAAGTAGATTGAGGTGTTGGACAGCATCAGTGTGCACTTTCCGTGCCATAAACATATTTTCAAAGATATATATAGTGTAGCTAGGGCATACAAATTTTCAAACGATTTATCGAGTTATTACAATGTCTACCGTTCACCAATCGTAGCACCGCAAAAATCGGGTTACTGTACAAAGCGATCCCAATAGGCAAATTTTCACTGTTTATCTTCAAGCATTTTTCTGGAGGTTTTGACGCCGCCGAGGAGAATGCCAACCCTACTGCTTTATCGTCGGAGGGCAGTAGCATTTATCTTTCGTGCAGATTCTTTTTTGATCCTCGTAAATCTAGAAAAAACTTCATTAGTAAAAGATTAGCGTACAAAATTCCTGACAAAATGACGTCATACCGTCGAATTTTCTAGGTTTCGCGCATGTTTAACCATATCTTTTTTCTCTAATATTACTTTCATCACTTTCTCACAGTTGGCGACGTCCTCGTCTGTTCCGTTAGGATATTCGTCCTTGTAGAGGCTGCATCTATACTCCATTACCTGTAGATGTCCTATGGATTCACATGGATTCGTGTAGCTCGAGAAGAGCTATGTGATCACCTTTTCGGGAGGTGTTTTCTGATGAGCGGCGAAACGCAGCGCCCACGCAAGATCTATGCAGTACTCGCAATTTTTAATTTTTAGTTTATCGTCGTCGGCGAATACAGTGAAGCAGACGGCAAGGAGCGCAATGGCAACCTTCATCCTGGGACGACTTCTGAGCGTTCAATGGTATACCCTAAAAACATCCGTAAAAAAACAGAAGAGGGCGAAGATGACCAGAGGAAACGCAGCTATGGAAATTTTCAACCTATTTTTTTGATTTTTCAAAATTTCTTTGGTATAATAGTTATTAATACCATGCAAGATTCGCATAGGGCAAGGAGATGTCTGCAAAAGGGAAAAGGAAATTTATACCAGATGCGTGCGTCAGTCGTGCGTTGGACGCCCGCAAGCGTTTGCGGATGATTTTCCATGAAAAGCGGTTAGCGCGACATGTTCATCCACGACAATAAGACCGCGCTGCAGTATTATGGCCGCATACTACTCGCGCTCCAAACGCACGCCCCAAGTATAAATTGCTCTGTAGTGGAGGATGCAGAACGGCTGCGGATGAAGGGGAGAAGATAAAAAGTGAGTTTTTCTGGAAAAAGACGCGGATATTCATAGAAAAAGCGTAGTTTGCCAGAAAAGAGCCAGATTTTCAAGATTCTGAAACCAAAAATTTTGGAAATTATTTATTTGCTTACAAATTCATAAGACAGTTACGAATAAATGCTTTTCAAATGGTATAATACTTTATAAACAATAATGAAACACTATAAGAAACTCTGCAAATAACCACTCAAAAAAATAGAGGGCGGATGCGTGCATCACATCTATCAGACTTTAATAGATTATCTGAATTGGAGATCGCTTGGCTCTTTGGAATAGGAAATGGTACTCAGCAGCCATGGAGGCAGAATGACGGCTGCTGATTAGGCGCTAGGCGTATTCCACGAGTCGTTTCGATAATTTCTTATTCTTTAGTGTTTGTACCGTGTCATGGCGGGGTCCACTTCGTTGACGCCATTTGCCCCGATCAAAACGCTTATCTAAGCATAATACTGAGGAATGGCTTCCTCGAACAGCTGAGCGAGGACGCCGGACCGGTGTCACAAGCGGGACGCGCCGCGCACGCGCCGCACGCTCTGGGCGCTCGCGAACTTTCTACCGATTGCGCACGAGGACTATACTGTACAAAGCGACACCAATGGGCTAATTTTCACTGTTTATTTTCAAGCATTTTTTTGGAGTTTTAAAGCCGCTAAGAAGAAACAGTGCCAACCCTACCTTATTTTCATCGTGAGCTTAAAGAGGGCGGTGCAACTGCTATCTCATTGGCGCACTGATACGCCTCTTTTCGCCTACCACTCAACGTCAGCTCGTTCTAGATTCGCTTACTTACTGATGTTCTCGAAAAAATGGTTGAGATCGAAAGGCGGGATGGGATTGAAGGGTGTGCCAATGATGAAACAGTAGCCCCGCCCCGTTATCCCTTGCTACACGCTATAAAAATCAGGGAGAGAAGTGCAATGTGAGTGAAATACCATCGCAGTACCTCCAAAAATAGAAATATCTCAGGATTTAGTACGGCAAACAAGGTCAAATTTGCGAATATTCATTCTAACTGGTTCGCTTTCTGCCAAGTTGTTTTCGACCAATCGGCAACGTTCACCGCTTGCAGAAGCCCTTGTCCTTGCTGCAGATTGTTTTTTGATTCTTGTAAACCTAAAAAAAACTTCATTAGTAGAAAATTAGCGCAGAAAATTCCTGACATGATGACGTCATACCGGCGAATTGTCCAGGTTTTGCGCATGTTTAACCATATCTTTTGTCTCTAGTATTCCTTTCATCACTCTCTGACAATTAGTGACATCCTCGTCTGTTTCTTCAGGATATTCGTCCTTGTAGAGGCTGCATCTATACTTCATTACCTGTAGATGTCCTAGGGATTTACACGGATTCGTGTGGATAACTACATAGCTCGAGAAAAGCTATCTGATCACCTTTTCGGGTGGTGTTTTCTGATGAGCGGCGAAACGCAGCGCCCACGCAAGATCTGTGCAGATTTGGCAATCGCTAATTTTACCGTCGGCGAATACAGTGAGATAAGCGGCGAGAAGCGCAATGGCAACCTTCATCCTGGGACGCCTCCTGAGTGTTAAATGGTATACTTTCTAAAAAAACATTTGTAAAAAATAGGAGAGGACGAAAATGACCAGACCAGACGCAGCTACAGACCTTTTCAACCTATTTTCCGATTTATCAAAATTTGTTCAGTGGTTATTAACAAAACGCAAGTCGCACAGAGAGCAACGAAATGTCTGCAAAATGGATAGGGAGATTTATACCAGGTGCGTGCGTTAGTCATGCGTCAGACGCGCGCAACTATTTGCAGTTGATTTTCCATGAAGAACGGTTTGTCCTCTGGTGGAGGATGCAGAATAACCGCGGATGAAGAGGGGAAGAAAAAAGTGAGTTTTTTTTTCTGGAAAAAGGTCGGGATATTCAGGATTTCAAAACTGAACATTTTTGAAGGAAATTATTGGTTAATCTCTTGAGCAATGAAAAATGAGTAGTTTTGAAGAATGGTCTGGAAAACGTCGTAAACCCTATACAAAGTCACTGTAGGCAGCTTGAAAACAACTGCTGAAAAGCTAGAGTGAATACGATAGTAATAAAAGTAAACAGTGAATAATAAAGATAGTAAACCAAACCTGAATATTAATACAAATTGGGATAGGTAGAGTTGGGAAACGAATTGAATAAATATTTCCTGAAGTGAAGTTTCCTCCAATTTTACCAACCAATTTCGCCCCCCCCCCCCTCCATACCACTACCACTGGGTATGAAATAAAATCCTGGATTTTGGACCAGGGGTAGTTTGTGTGTAGTAGATGCTTGCGTACGTTAGACGTATGCATCGCTTAAGATCTCTATGAAGATTGGTGAGCGCAGCATGCCCACCATCAATCCGTGAATATCGGCGAGGTCGCAAACGCATGCGCATCACCTGCTTCTTAGCTGTGTTGTAAATGTGTTTTGGCCTATCCCTCATGAACTTGTAGCTCGTTTGACGCACGCGTGTATGGTGTCGCGTACTCCGCTCCTCGAATCTGCAGTGGCCGGGAGCACTGCGCTGCCACGCTCCGCGGTCAATTGTTGCTTTCTCGGCGCTGCGATGGATGCTACTGTGGTTGGCTTGGCCGCCTTTCTCCATAGGCTCCGCCCACTTTCCAAAACGGCATATATAGGCGCCGCTCTCGCATCACTGGCTTGCTTATGCTTGCGCTCGAGATGTGAGTTCAGCCTGAGCCAATCGATGATGGATGGAAGTTGGCGCATTTCAGAGGTCTTGCACGGTATCGAGTGATGTTCGTGATATGATGATGGTTCGACTGGATGATGGATGGGAGGAGAACGCGTAACTACCGTGGCAGGACTGGGAGAAGCTGCTCCGTCGCCACACGCCTTGGCAGCGGCGGCAAGGAGCTAGGGGTCCTTACAGTTCTACTCTCCGAAATACCATTTATTTGGTTCCCACTCTCCGGAAGGACCCTTGTTAATGGAAGTAACTGGAGTAGTAGTAGTGTTATTGTAGAAGTAGTGGTATAACTGAAATTCAACCTAAAATCGTACTTGTCTCTCGCGAACGCATAGCGGATTTTGATCAGAACACGGCTCAGATTATCAGCATATGAGATTTCTTTATTTGTCTAAAGCATTTTTTTTTCGAATTTTGACCTGCTTCTGTTCTGTTTAAATGTTCGGTACTTTTTAAATCACGGAGCACCTTCGACTGCATGAAATAACTGAATAAATAATAAACTTACATAATCTAAATAGTGTAGTACTCCCCTGTATTAGGACGCGTTGCCCTAACCGGCCATGAGTCGGCCTAGTACAGCACTTGTCTAATACAGTCTATCGGCAGTATAGTAGCGCAGCACTACGGGTGGAAGCTGCGAGGTGAGGAGCTCCGGTGCGGTTTAAAGGCAGTGTGTCACCTCGTTTCGCGCGTTGGAGATATCAACAGATCCTTGATCTCCTTGCTTCACTGATTCCAAAAATGTGTATAAAATGTCACAAAAGTGACGATAAACCCGTTTTCGGGAGGGTCCAAAGTGCAGTTCACGGACCACCTGGGTGGAGCGGTCCGTGGATGTGCTGGCTGCCCGCTACGCCTGCAACGGTGGCCAACGAGTTTTGACATGCCAGGTCGATGAGATCAACGGCTTCACACGTCAGCTCGGTCGAGCAAACTGTTACAAGTCCCTTACAAACCCCGTCGCGAAAAACGGGTTCAAAGGCCGTTTTATGACATTCTATGTATATCGCCGGAATCAGCGTGTTGAGGAGATCCACATTCTGCTAACAGCTCAAATACAAAAACAAGGTGACACACTGCCTTTAAGCACCTTCAGATGTACAGTGGAACGGTGAGGCAAGGGGCCCTTGATCATCTAACACGTGCGGGGCACCACCGAGTCGCAACCCCCCGAGAATGGGTCGCCAAATTTTTGAAATTACATTACAATACATATAAAAATCTTGTATTAGTTTATTTTTATTTGTTTATTTTTATTATTATTTTTAAAATATTGATTATTTATTATTGATTATTAAAATTAATATTTTTATTAATTTTATTTTCCGTCTGGGTCCCCAAAACGGCGGAGACCCCAATTTTTTTCCCACGCCCCCCCTCCCGCCCACTTTCTGCGTCCGCCACTGATGGAGCATGAACTGTTATACAGTGAGATGAGACCAATACTGTATATAAGTAAGTAACTAAATTTAAAAAAAAACATAAGAGGGCGAGAAAACTGAACTGAAGCGCTTAAAGGGAAGATCCGGGAAAATTCCGTTTCCCGGATCTCTAATGAATTCTTCGCCGATCGCAACGCCTTGAACGAAAATAATCAAAAAATCTCTGAAAAACTCCTACAACAAACGGTTCCCTTCGACCAATTTTGATAGGGCGTTTGCACGCTTCATAAGCCATGTTTTCAAATAACGTTACACGGAGCGCCCCACACGTTGTATATTGTAGCATCGTAAGAAAAAAAATCTCATTTCCAATGGATGCTCGTAGTCCATTTGATGAGGATGGTTTTAGGAAGTGTTTGTTATGGTGTATGGATGTTAATTATGCGCACGAGCACCTTTTGTGAACTGGAGCATGTTTTCCATCGGCTAATGTGATCCTAAGAAGTTTTCTCCTACATCTTGAGATAGAGCTCTCAAACTTGAGCTGCGTGCTACACATATGGATTGCATTCCAAGGAACGATAAACCTGGAAGGGAAAGATTCTGATCGGATCTTGTCTGCAAACGGGAATGTAAAACAAAGCTAGAATGTAGGTGGTAAAGGGCAATACTGTAAGGAATGTGTAGTGAGAACTGTTAAAGCATAAGAATGAGACGAATATGATCACTCAAGTCTTTTATGATGTAGAAACGCTTTTACGCTTTCTGTCTAATGATTTGCTCAAGACGTTTATGCAAATTTGTCTTTGCCCTGATGCAGCACTGAATTATTATAAATGGAAATTGTTAATATCCTGACTGGAAGTCGGTTGTGCTGTTGGAAAAGGAAGTGGTATCCAGTTGTCATGTGGGAGGTCGACGGCTATTAGGTCTGAGCAATCGTTCCACGAGCAATCGATCGCTATCAATCGCGTATGAGAGAAACAAAGAGGAAGCAGTACGCATGGAAGACCATGTCAGCTTTATCAAGAGCTTGGTAATATTGTATATTTTTATCCAACATATTTTTAATATTTCCAACACTTTTGCCGCACATTCCTACCCATTCCTTCAAACGGAGCGCTCAAGGAAATTTCCACTTCTGAAGCACAGTCGCGCGTTCGGGAAGCACGCAGCGCGACCGCACCGCTCGTGCTGGAATCATCGTCGCGACAGCAAACCGTAGGATTTCCTTGACAGCTGATTAGTTTTCTTGATAATTAACATCAAAATTGATGGAAAACTACAAAGGAAACCCTGATTTGCCACTATGATGGTGATTTCAGCTCAAGCGATGCGGCAGCGCTGCGTGCTTTCCGCGTCCGCAAAAGACGCGCCGCCATCGACGTTTATTGTAGGCCCTTTGACGTGCTTTGCAATCCACTAGCAGAGTTATGACTTTTTAGTGTCAGTGCTTTAAACACCAAACAAATCTCTGTGGAATCCACGGTGGGACATTTCCATAACACCAGGGATCCAAAGACCATGTTGCCCTATTTTCCGTATTCTACTGGCTTGTCCTTTTGGGAAGGTTGTAAGTTGCAGCAGTTGGATGAAAAAATAAGAAAGTCTTGATCCAATATACGACGGAATCGTTCAAATTTTTCGGAACAGTTAGATGATGCCAAACAGCAGCTAGCCTTTAAACCTGTCCAAAGTTTACGTGCCTAGAAATCTTTTTGGTCAATAAAAAAAACCGGGATTAAAGGCACAACCTCGAAATTGTTCCTGAATGTTTACATGAGGATAATCTTCAAGAACTCCTGATCACAATGTTATATGTATTTCCGTGCATAACTGCCGAAAACACATTTTTAGTCTTATTTTTTGTGGAGCTTGTGGGCGGAGCCAAGGTGGAACGACTGTTGTTCTGCACCGTGCATCCACTTGCGAGCCACACAACTTCCGCCCTGTTAGGGTGCGAATGATAAGGAGATTTTATGGAAAGAGTACGAATTGCTTCACAATGCGTCTCGGAAGTGCGTTATTCAGAGAACTCGTCCTCTCACATTGGCTCCGCCCACATACGTCTGTTTCCGCCTATCAGGCGAATCCAAACAAAGGAGAGAACTGAAATTTGAGCTGAATGGTATCGCAGCAGCTCTAACACCTCTAAATTTATTATTATAAAAATATTCCAGGATTTAATACGGGACACAACGTTGAATTTGAGAATATTTATTTTGATTGGTTTATCTTTTACCATATTGTTTTCGACCAATCAGTAGCGTTCATGTCTTGCAGTAGTCTTTGTCCTTCGTGCAGATTGTTTCCTCATCCTCGTAAACCTGGAAAAACTTCATTAGTAGAAGATTAGCATACAAAATTCCTGACAAAATGACGTCATACCGTCGAATTTTCCAGGTTTCTCGCATGTTTAACCATATCTTCAGTCTCTAGTATTTCTTTCATCACTTTCTCACACTTAGCGACATCCTCGTCTGTTCCGTTAGGAACACCGTGCTTGTAGTGGCCGCATGTATACTTCATTACCTGTAGATGTCCTATGGATTCATATGGATTCGTAAGAATAACTAGGTTCAGGAGAGGTACTTGATCACCTCTTCGGGTAGTGTTTTCTGATGAGCGGCGAAACGCAGCGCCCACGCAAGACCTCTGCAGATTTCGCAGTCGTCAACTGCGTCGACGGCGAGCACAATGAGGCAGGCAGCCAGAAGCGTGGTGGCAACCTTCATTCTGGGACGTCTTCGGAGTGGTACAGTAGTATACTTCCTGAAAAAAAATCGGAAAAAGGCGGAGAGCGAGAATGATCGAAGGACATCGCAGTCATGAAAATTCTGCACCCCAATCCAGATCGAAAAAAAATCTCACTGGGGCAATCCACCATGCTTATAACCAATCTGATGGCCCCTTAAAGTAAAAATCCTAGAAATCCCATGGATTTTATCCTCCTTTCCAAATTAGACAGCCCTCTCAAACATTTTCCAAAAATGCTTGTGCAGTTTGACTGCGATCGAAGCGACTTCATCCAGTATACCCTTATCCCCTTGTCAAGATCGCGGTGGACCTACTACTTAGTGAACCCCGAACATTACGGGACTGGCCCTTGAACTTTCGATCTCCACCGGACTCGAACCAGCGACCGCCCGACTGATAGTCAAGCACTCTACCGATTGAGCCATCTGGACATGTTTTCGGGGGGGGGG
>JARK01001341.1:3015673-3042669 GCA_000688135.1 Ancylostoma ceylanicum | reverse complement strand
GGGGGGGGGGGGGGGGGGGGGGGGGGGGGGGGAGGGCACTGTCAAAGATTTGCGAACTTCCTATTGTGAGATTATGGAACATGCAAAAACTCCGCCGCACCAGGGACTCGAACTTGCGACCTACAGAGTTATAGTCGACCGCTCTACCACTGAGCCATACAAGCAGACTCGGTCTAGAAACCGCGAAGTATAAATCAATCCGGATCAAATTTTGTTCGTAGCCCCTACAAGAGCCGGAGGACGTTATGGACTATGTTTCATCGAAAATTATCGATTGGCTCATCGATTATATAGATTTTATTGATTTTTCGCTATTTTTGACAGGAGATCGGTAAGGACGTGCCCACTAGGCTTTTTTTAATACATTGAACACGAATATGACAAACATTGCGAGTGGCATTGTTGATTTATCGATTTAATTGATTTGTCCGCTACTGCGCAGAGAGGGATAAAAACTCTTTTGCTAGGGTTCTCAAACACTCTGATGAAATAGTAATGGGTAATAATATACCCGAACGAAGTCGGGCATGCCATCTAGTAGAGATAATGAACTATACAAAATACAAAAAAAATCGTAAAAAAGGTGTAATATCAAGTTGAAAAATGATCGAAACAATGTAAGCTAAAATGAAGTTTTCACTTATTTCAAAAAAAAAACTCTGTAGTCTTCCCCAACTCCTGGCTAACATTAACATTTTTACGAAAAAAACTTTGTAGTCTTCCCCCACTCCTGGCTAACATTAACATTTTTACGAAGCATTCATCTGTTTCTCGGCCTGTGAACAATGGAGAATTCTAGCCGTCATTATCGCACAATAACCGTAGTCAGATATGTAAATTTTTAGGAAAAAAAGAGAGGAAGTTTGCAGGAAGACCGGAGGAAGAAGGATTGTTGGAGGACCAATTAACAGGACCAAATCCAGAGCGGAAAGTCGAGACATTGCAGCAGGGCCATCGTTATTTACCACGAACTGTGGCTTACTTTGGTGATCGCCCGAGCAAAAATTGAACATAATGAGGCCGTCCGCATGCTTTCAGCCTTAAAGCTCAACCTAAAATTTCGCAAAAAAATGTGATGCAAAAACTATGCAAGCAAAAGCAGGAAATAACATGGGCGAGACCTTTTCCAGAAATGATCTTTTCTCCTTTTAACGCTTTTTGTCTAACGATTTCCTTACGATGTTTATGCAAATTCGTCTTTGCCTACATGCAGCCGAGAATTATTATGAATGGAAATTGTTAACATCTAAAATGGAAATCGCTTGGCTTGTTGGAATAGGAAATGGTATTCGGCTGCCATGGAGGCGGATCGACGGCTGCTGATTAGGCACTAGGAGTATTCCGCGATGTGCTTCGAAATATTTATTCATGTGAAATAATAAATAGGGAGGAAACTAACAGCAACGTCTCACAAGCTATCGATTGATATCGATCGTTGGATAAAAGAAATAAAAGAACGGGACTCATGGATTGAATTCGCGTTATTCACAGGATTTGTGGCATTTTCACATAACTTGTTTGTGAATGAGTAATTTTGAAAAAAAAAGGAAAGCACCTTCAGACCCACAATCAGAGCAGTGCTCTTCACATGTCTGCACCCAAACACCATTGATTTTGAGCGGCTGTCACCAAATGTTTCAAATAATTCCGTTAATTACCTTGACCCCGCTCGCTAATTAGGGTCTAGCATAGAAAATTCCAACATTTTTCGACTACAATATTGACCCGATCCCTGGGTGCCGCGATTCACCAACAAACTAACTTTTTTGCCCATCTCAGAAATGTATGCAAAACGTTGCCGGAAGCCTTCCTGGACTACCCGAAGGAGATCGCGGGGGACGTCGTGCAGTGAACCCCGAACACTGCATCGCAGAAACTGCATGGCAGAAACTGCGCTTAACTTTGGATCTCCAATGGAGTGGAACCAGCGATAGGGACGGATTGCAATCCGCCGCTCTGCCACTGAGCCATCCGGGCTATTTTTGAGCGGGTGTTTGTTAAATAAGTGCAGCGCTCGCATGGATAGGCAGCATAATATTTGCAAGAGCGGAACACCGGGCGAGATCCGAAGCCTTGCTCACCAGGATGGCGAAAAACCTCCCTAACCACTATGCTACACGTATTTATCATAGCAGTTCGCGCGATCCACTCATAAACCAACCATTTTGATCTACGCAGAACGTTGCCGGCTGTGAGCATTTCGTCACAGTTCGACTGTTTCTTGTCATTTCGCTTACTCCCCATTAAGCTTTTGCCGTCAATGTTCAACTATGTTGAGCAGTATGTCATGTTCTTTGAAAAATTGGTCCTCAACATGCCGACAGCATCGCCCAAGCTCTAAGGACCTGTTCCGGCAGGTGAAAGACTCAAATGAATTTTAGAAAAATTCAATTCTAAGAAAAAAATTGTAGGCCTTTTGAATGGTTTTCATATCAAATTGTTCGCAATCGCATCGTGACGTCAGTGGTCACAATGGAAGTACTCCTAGATGCTCTCACTCACAACGGCGTAGCCAAAAAAATGTTGGAATTTTCTGTGCTTGACCTCAATTAGAGGGCCGGGTCAGGGTAAATAATGGATTTATTGAAATATTCGGTGACAGCCGCTCAAAATCAAAGGTGATTCGGTACAGGCATGTGAAAAGCATTGCTCTGTGCCTGAAGATGCTTTCCTTTTTCAAAAATTACCCATTCTCAAAGAAATTATGTGAAGATGCCTCAAATCTCACGAAATTTCCAGATTCTACGGCTGCGACTGTATTACTACACAAATTCCTCTACGAATTGTTTATTCTGTATATACATGCACAAAAAATAGCAATTACAAACTGACAACTCAACAATCAGCCACGTCCAGGACATCCAATACCGTTACAACTGAGGAAGACACCGTTGTCTCGTTGTCCAATGAATGTATTTCCAAAAGGATCAACATTGTATCCGGAAGAATACGGCCATCGAAATTCCTGGGCGCAAACGTAGAACACAGTAATCAGTAAGGTCAGTAGCAGACGACAAGTGAACATAGTGCAGCTGGAAACCTCTAAAAAGCACGCGGCGCTGAGCGTTTTTATACCATTTAAGCGGGCGACGATGACGGAGATCCAGAGAAACAGAAGCAGACGATGATACGAGGGAAACCAATGAGAGACATGAGTTTATTGCTTTCGGCTCCCGTTAAAATCATGTTCTGCGCTACGCAAACAACAATTAAGCCAGCCAAAATGCCAAAAACAGCCAAACGGTTGCACGTGCAGCTCTTCGAGAAGATCAAAATAACCAGAGATCGAAGGTCAAACAATAAAAACGGCACTATTAAAGATGCGTTGGTTCGGAGAATGAACCAGTTGCGGTTTCGCGGCAAAAAACAAATAAATTCCTCCGAGCGGTCTGATGCCTAACAGATTTTCGTAGTCACGTGAAAGTAAGTCAAAGCCATTCGTAAAGAATAAATGAAGGATAAGTGATGATTCTAGAGATCAAAGATCGGATCCATGGCCCCATCATGAATCCTCGATTTGTGGAGCACACTAAATAACATGAAAAATCAAAAACAAACAAAAAAACTCAAAACAAAGAGAAACAGAACAAAACTCACATAAAACTCTATATAAACTTGTTTATGTTCAGCTTGTTCAACCATGAATTGTATAGAAAGAACACCACGAGAATCACATCTCAGCGATACCTTAAGAAGCGTCTGGTAAGGTACCAATTACCACTTCAAAAAATCAGGAAAGCACAAACCTTGTTGGCTATAGCGAACGCTGTACTCATATGCCTTATCAGGCTGACCAGGTAGCGATGGGTGACCGGTTCGTTGCACTCTAGCCGCTCCACTTGTTCAGAGTGACGTGGAAATCTGGTCTAGAATAAAAAAGCAAGAAAGTGGTTGGATCACTCTCATTATCCAGAGATTAAGCGAGTGTTCTCTTATCTTTTTTGCTCAAAAAAAACATTGAAAATAGCCATATAGCTGTAGCTGCGAATCTATGACTTCTGGAATTTTTTGGTGAAATAAAAGAGGTTATCCGATAACACGAATAACAAATCCAATTCGAACCTTGCCTATGATTGAGTGTGTATTATTATAAGGGAAAATGGGGCGTAACCAACCGACTCTGATTGGCGCACTCGGACCGCTCACGCTCGGGCCAAGTTTGAAAACGGGGACTAGTTCTCGCGCGAGCAATATACGTTCCATATACGTTCCATTTCGTTTGCAACACTGTTACATGCACTGACATAGTGTTTTGGTTAGCAAAGTAGTGAATCTACAAATGGCAAAACAAAGAGATTAGTGAAAGGAAGGCGGAGCTCAAAGAAATCTGATCAATTGGATAAATGAATACATTTCTCTGTCAATAAGCAAGGATAAAACGCTTTATGTGGTGATAAACAACTGCAAGCTGTAGTGAGTAATTTTGACGAGAAGAAATTTTAAAAAATATATGACCAACCACAGCTCGTCCAATCTCTCCTTCGGTAATTATCAGAAATTCGTCATTGTTGACAGTAAACGTTACAGTAGGACTAGTCGAATCAATTTCCTGGAAAACGTCGAAAATAGACCAAAAGCCAACAAGTAGATTGTCTTAATAGCGTTACAGTATTACATGGCTGGGTTAAGGTAGACTATAGAACATTGGTAAAATAGTGATTTAGAACAGAGAAAAAGATGCTGATCAGGTCCCTAGAAGATGACTACTCCATCATGCATGAAATGGTCTGAACGCGTACTAGATGCGCACGAACTCTCATCCTGCCGCCAAATGGCTTTTTCTAGTCTAGATGACATAGTTACAGTACCAGACAATCACTATTGCACCACAGACTACCGCCCGTCTGGTCTGCCGCGCCGCAACACCTACATGGCACCGCAGACAAGCTGGATGCTGTAATTGTCGGGCGATCACCATTTTTCTTCGTGTCCTTGTCTACATTCTAAAATAGTTGGGTGAAAACATAAGCAAAAAATACTGACAACCGCAGCACTCAGCTGGCGTGCCGCGCCGCGTAAGTGCTGCGGCGCGGCATACAAGACAGGCTGCATTCTGTGATGCAAGATTCACTGACTGGCACCGTATGACACGGGGTGATACACCAACTTGATAACAGAAAATTCCTTCTATGCATTATCCACAACCACCACAAGCCTATCATCTTGTGGTCTAAATGCTCCGTATGTTCTTACTTCCCCTCCAGTGACATAGCCTGAGGCATTACATCCTTGAAAGAATAAGGAGCTGTCCAGATACGTGTCAATAATGGTTGTGATTGACCTCTTGCTAGAATTTTACAGTAAATCGGCAATAGAAACAGAAAGTTGCCCCGAAGAATCATAGCTTGGGACCTTGCTGGTCCATGGCAGGTTGAAAAGCGTCGAAAATTCCCGCCCACGCTTTGCAACACCTACCTTTATCGCTTCCTTCAACATGTATGACTTCATAATGATTTTGAACGTAACATCATCCGTATCGAAATCGAAATCCAGCACCTACAAGCACATTTTTAAATTTAAAGAAAAAACTTGCAAACCATACAAAAAAGGTCAAAAACTGGAGCAAACTCTACCTCTTCAGTGGACAGCGTCTGTACGCTCATGTCAACAACGATACCATCTTCTTCAAGAACCAGCTTAACTGGTTCCCCGAATCCATCGTAGGTCATTTTTAGCGTTGCTCCAGAACCAGTGTGCATGCCTATGCACTCCTACATTGAGGAATGTTAAGATGTATCAACTAGTATTTCTAAAAAGAAACTCATACACCTAGAAAATTACCCAACGGCCCAAATGGCTACACTTTCTTCGCAAATGGCTTTCCAACAGCGTTATTCACTTACTGTTTGGATATTCTGCAGGGTATAATGCAAACAAACCCGGATCACATTACTCTAACACTAATGAGAAGGCAGAGCTGATAAAAAAAAGGCAAATTACTCACCGTGATAACATTCAATGGCAACCGGAACAAAACAGACTGCTCACGTAGTGTGAAACTCGAAAATAGCTCGTTTGATAGATACGCAATCGCCTGCAAAGAAGGAAGAAAATCCAGGATTCTGCATCATGGGACCAATCTGTGCTGAAGCACCGGGAGGATTTGTGTAGCCTTTTCATGTAGTGTTTGCCCCTTATGCAGATAATATGAAAATTTCGGGCTAAAAAACCAACCTAGCGTTCGTTAACATACAATGCAGAAGTATAAATCAACCGATAAATAAACGAAAATTCACTGCTACGTTTTATATTCAAGAAAAACGATCCATAACAAAAATCTAGTGCAGATAAGTTGACTATATGGACTATCTGACCAGCTGGTTAAGCTGGTAATACCATAGGAAAATACCGTTTCGAACGACGATAAGGCAATGTTGGAGGGTTTGCAACATGGATATCTCAAACGTCCTAATATTCCAAAGGAAAAAGACAGGACTAACTTGTTCACAATGGCTGTCATCCACGATTATACGCATTCCTTGAGGTGTCGCTTGGAATGTGCCATTCTAAATAGCAATACAAGCTCTTTACTCCGTAAGTTCTTATATATGCATGTGTCTCTGAGTTTCCTGGAGGTTTTTTCTTCTAATTTACATAACTGAAGTCCTCTATGTGAATTCCGTTCCACCGTGGAGACGAGTTTCAAAGATTAGAGAGGCACAAGGTTGTGGAGCGTTGTACCAGGACCGAGCGCAAGTCACTAGCTCAGCGATTAGCCAGTTGGATAAATTGGCCAATCGTAGAGCTCGCGCGCACGTTCCCTCCTAGGCACAACGCTCCGCACCCTCAAAAACATGAGTATTTGCCTTTCAGTGTAGAAATTGCAGTTTTACGCACAAACAATTACCTCCTGCAGTTATTAGATCTATTTTTTAGTCTGTGTGCCTTTTTTTCAGCTAATCTTCCAAATGTAATTACAGTCAAATTGCATAATTGAGGAAATACAAAAGAGCAATGTGAAGGAGCAACGAAACAACGCCGCACCACATGAATGAAATGTGTGGATACCCAGGCGACCAGCATGCCACGTTGCATGAGGTGCAGCGCGTGCTGCTGGCCCCGATCACTGGAGTCTCCTCTACAACTAGAATGTCGTCGACTCTTGCAAGACTATGCATTCTAGGAAGGTAGTTTGTAGGAAAGGTCCGCCGGTAGTCGTACCTCACGAAACGATATCGCTTTGATAATGCTGGCCAGATCACGGACATGCGCCTTCTTCAACTCCAACACATGCAGCTGGTCCGTTCGTGCGTCACCACTGGCCATTTGCATCCTATGCTAACAAAAACCTTCACGATGCAGACATACTACAAGAAGAAAATGAAAAGTCTTTAAAAATAGCAATAGTTACAGTGGGCGTAGATGGCGGTAGCCATTCCGCAGTCTGGAAAAGCGTGCGCCACCACCGCGCCGCTTAAACAGTAACCCTTTCTGGAACAACAAACTATGGGGTTCTCTTCATATTATTTAGTGTTCTTATCAGTTAACATCAAATGTGATGAATAACTATCAAGAGAGCTCAGGTTCGCCACTGCGGCGGCGATTCCATCGTGAGCGGTGCGGTCGCGCCGCGTGTTTGCAGAGACAGCGGAAAGGTCGCCGCCATCGACGCCCGCTGCACAGGCTGCCAGCAGAGTTTCGGAACGTGGTTGCGCGCGTCTTGGCGTTTGTGAACGCTCGATGGGAATCGACCTTGTCATCGCGCGTTGGTAGATGGAAAGGATCAATGCCCCAGGATAGTCACAAACGCCAAAACGCGCGCAAGCGCGTTTCGGAACTCTGCGGGCAGCCATACACGCCCCATTTTTTGGTCATAAGCAGTTTAGACAAGTTCGGACGTTGGACATGATATAAAATAAAATGTGTCTTCTGCAATTGAACACAGCGCTTTATGCACAAAGTGCAAAAAATCCTGGAAACTCGAGAATTGCGTAAGAAGATGACTTTTCAGTTGTTCCTTACCACTTTTCACATATTCTAGAGTTCGTCTAAACAGCTTATGCCCTTTTCTATGTTTCCAGTGAAGGAAAAACTTTCCAACGCAAACATCTATTCATATCTATATATAAAACATAGCAACGCTAACGACAACTTTTTCAAAAATCTGGGCAATCCATCACGCTGATCACGGATCAGACAACCGTTTTGAGCGACATGTTTATCGATTTACTATCTGTTTCAAAAATGAGAGCAATTCAATGTTTTGTCTGTAACTAGACAAGACACGTCAAATCTTGGAAATTGAGAGCTGTCAGTAACTGGAAACGTGCTGAAACATGTTTCGCCAGTAACAACTAGCGAGACCTACCTCATCTTGGAAGCCGGCCAAGTGGCAAGATTTGTGAAACAGACAGTATTTATTTTATTGATTTTCGCGAGTTTTGCTCGAGACGTGGCTGAAGCATGCTCGCAAGGGTTATTCACCACTCTGATAGCAAATCTGATCACCATTTTCTCCATGCGTTTCGCTTTGGCACCGGTGAAAAATGAGCATTTAGCAAAATGAGCATTCATAGGGGTTATCTCAAAATGTTCTTCAGTCACATCAATTATGTGAGCCTCAACGGCAATTTGTGCAATTGGCGTGGACCACAATTATTTTCATGCCCATGATTTTGGGAATCAAACTTACAGTTCAAGTGATTTCACACGCCTATGTTAATACTCAGCAACTAGTAGTCTTTCCAAAAAATACTTGCCTCTCGATTCACTGCGCGTCGACTGAGCCACGTCGCAGCACGTTTGATAATGCATAGGAGGCGCGGCGCGGCTTAGCAGACCGGCGGTGGATGCCGGAGGCAAGTATTTTTTTGGAACGACTGTATATTTATTAGCTGCTATACTGCGTTCCACCAGGGAGAATAACCCGGGAGAGATTAGAGAGAAAAAAACTTGGGGCTGCGACCCGACAAAGTTACCGTAGTCGAAAAACAGTGTAACAGTGGTAACGCGTGCCACTACGACGCGTCGTAATGATAATTCTGCATGTCCTGCTTTTAGCACGGAGTATGTCCAAGTTGCGAGTTTATCCGCAAATACCCAACTATTGCCTCGTACGGGAGGCAGTATACCAAAATATCTCTCTGATATGTCGATCAGTGCTCGCCTTTCCAGGTATAGTGAAATGAAAAGAAAGAAGGCCTTGCCGACATCGACACGCCTTATTCAGAGGACTGCACATTTATCTGTGGAAAGCATACACACGTGTACAAGTGGAAAAACCGTAAATACTCAGCAACTGTATCTCTCAACTGTTTTATTCGTAAAGACCTCTACCACAAGTAGACAGCGACATCCAGAGAAAGGTTAGCTCTCTGGACATTTTCTTCATATAACATGAAAAACTCGTGCAATAAACCTGACAGCAACTAAATAACGCTAACGAGTGCAACAACGATTCGTTAACTTACTCAAACACAACAGTAAAAAATACCTCAGCGATATGTTTTAACATACCAAAACAACATTGACAACATATTCTTAATCGAGACTACTAGCTACGAGGCGCTACTGCGCCCTGCACTTCCGCGGACAAAAGCTGATGCTCCTGGAATCGAAGCGACACACGTTGCGTCATCTTGAGGTACTTGTCGAGACAATTCAAACTGCATTTTTCTTCTTTCTCGCTAACAGTTCTTGAGGTCATATCGGTGATACACGCTCCAAAGCACTGTTCCGTCACATTGTTATACTGCATAAGGAAGTCGCGGAATGTCTTGAGATCAGTGTCTGTTGTGGCTCCAGCGGCTGCTGCCATCGCGGATTTTTACCTTAATGGTCAAGTGAGCTTCATATGTGAAATAGTTGGAGAAAAATCAGATCAAAAAGTGAGGTTTAAAGAATGCAGCATCAGACGAATTACGGCAGAACAATGGTGTGTATCGTTGTGAATAGAAATGTAGTATTATCATGCTTTGATTTTGATGGATTTGGTCGTGTAAGAAGTATATTCGCGGTCACCACGACCCAAACGTCTGTAATCGCAGAAATCGCAACGCAGCCGCCACGCAACTCAGTCGCAAGGCTGTTGCGTGGCGGCCATGTCGCATTTCGCCAGTCATGGCCGCCACGCAGCAGCTTTGCGACTGGGTTGCGTAGCGGCTGCGTGGCGATTGCAGACGTTTAGATCGTTGTGACCACGGGAACAACTAAGCACTTTACTAACAACCCATCGAAGAAGGTAAATAGAAAGCAAACCTAATATTGACTTGCGGTATGGAAAAAATTTACAGTCTGTTCTCTGGAGCGTGCACTGCAGATCATGCTCCATTTGAATGTGGCGACGGGGCACGAGAGGCCAATCACTTGCTGCTAATGAATAGAGAACTGATCGACCACTCCTGTCACGCCACAGCGTTCGATTGGAGCGTGATCTGCAGTGCACGCCCCAGAGAACAGATTATATGTACAGTCGATTCGTTTCGACAGTGCATCTGTCGTAGCAGCTACTCTGCTGGCGTTGGGGTACGCAGCGCGGTCGGTCAAAGAGATGATCCACCATCTACCCTGTGTCTTTGGTGAGTTTTATCCTTTGTTTCCTCTTATATCGTTCTTTCTAAGTTCCTAGAACAACTAAAGAAGGAAACAGACGATGAAACTCGTCAAAGGTGCCGAATCGATCGTGGGTCAGCTGTTTGACCGACCGCGCTGCGTACCCCAACGCCAGGAGAGCTGATGTCGCAGGAAATTCACTGTCAAAATGAATTCACTGTACACGTTTCCATAACTTTTTTCGAGTAGCTACTCAGGGATTCACATCCTCCGATAAAATGTGCAGCAGGAATCAAGCCCTAACAGCGTAACACATCGAGTTTGAAGCTGGCGGCGCCTTCTCCCATTTGCAGTCATCCTTCCCTCAATTGCTGCATTCCTTCTTCTAGCAGCAACTGAGGAAGGAAGGCAGCAACTAGACGGACGTACTTCTACCTTTGTATTCAACTAAACAAGGTAAAAAAATCCAGTCCGTTCAGGAGAGTGCTTTGCCAAACTTTCTAGGAGCTTCTAAACCAATTTCTCCCTCAAAAGTCTATACCATAAGCAACTTTTTAGCACCGCAGTTACTGTCACAACCCCTTGAATAAATGCGAATTCAAGTAAACCCGATATCATTTGCAGTATAGCACATAATTCTTAGTACACTACGCTACAAGGATAGAATCTTTATTAACAAATACATAAATTATCAATTTTCGGCGCACCCTGTGAGGGAGCTGGCCAGCACATGTCGAACATGTCTGCAATGATTTGGTCGGAAACATAATGAATTCTATGTAAAGAAAGTACTAACTACAGGCCTTATGACGTCATCAATCAATAGTACACCGGCAATTAATGATTAAAACACGATCAATGTAACAATCGCACAAGTCACAATAGACAACATGGCATACAGCAGTGAGGAATCAGTTGAAAGTAAGCGAGACTGCAACGTCATCAAAAAAAAGTTGAAAAAATCAATTTGCATACAAAGCATGTAGAAACAGACTGGAGCATGGACCAGAGGTGCGCTGCCATGACTTCGTGACGAAGAAGAAAAAAAAATCGATAACGTTACACATTAATGGCAGATATTCTCATGGAGTGCTGCACAGAATTGAGCATGGTAAAACGAACGAGATGGTTGGTATCTGTCAAGCGCATTTCGGCTGGACGTAAAACAAAACAATCAATCGA
Source organism: Ancylostoma ceylanicum (assembly GCA_000688135.1). NCBI lineage: Eukaryota > Metazoa > Nematoda > Chromadorea > Rhabditida > Ancylostomatidae > Ancylostoma > Ancylostoma ceylanicum. The sequence continues at coordinate 3,030,996 of JARK01001341.1, read as the reverse complement.
TAATCTGATCAACTCTGCGCAATTTTCTCCCGCCTCCTGGCTAACGCCGCTTCCAGATCACTCATGTGAGGTGCCGGCGGCGTCGAGTGGATCCGGGTGGCATCGGAGCGCTTCGGCGGTGGAGGTGGAGCTTTCTTGGGGGTGGGTGTGTTCGATTGCGGTAGTGGGCTGAACACTTGGGGAGGAGAGACGCACTGTGGTGGTGTTTGCTTCATTGGTGATGTGTTCGGCGATATTACTGATTGCCGGATGGGTTTCGGTGGAGCGGCTGGGGCTACACGGGCGGCTTCAGGCTAAAACGAGTAGCTTTGCACACAGGAAGAGGCCGCAGATATGAATCCATCATTATGTAGTCACAAATTTAGAAAAGAAGGTCTCTAGGACTACGTGAGTGGCTAAATAACAATCCAGTGTCTAAAGGGCAATTTATACCAGATGCGACTATCAGGCGCACGCATCCATTTGCGAAAGATTTTCGATGAAGACCGGTCAACGCGGCATGAAATTCTCAATGAAAAGAATGCGCGGCCGTCGCGAGGCCGCAAACGCGTGCGACTGAGCTGCGACTGCGATGCGACTAGCCCCTATTCTTCATCATATAGACGCACGCGCGTCAGTCGCACGCATCCAGTATAAATTGCCCTTAACACGTAAGAAATTATGGAGAACCTTTTCCAGTCAAGAAAAAACTTGCAACTTGTGGGGCTTTATGCTGCCATTATATTCTTGAAAGGTGTCCAATAAATCGATACTCGTGGAATTGCAGTTACCCATCACAAATGGAAAAAATAATTTTATTTTCCGTAAACAAACAAACTCACTTGGTTAGGTGTTGACGTCCGGCTGAGAACTGGTGGAGGAGCAGGGAATTCCTCATCCGAATCTTCATCGTCAGGTGTTCCTGCAAGAACTACAACGTCATTACTATATCCGTAAAATTCTCCCTTTAGTGTGCACATAAACAGAAATACCATTACAGGTGGAAGGCATTGAAAAGGTACCTATCGATTGTGTGCCTCCATTTGAAGAAGATGAATGGCTAACTCGTCGCAGGACATCAAGTGGAGCGCGCTTAATAGTGCCGGTCGGTTGCTCATCGTACTGCAAGGATAACAATCAATGAAGGAACAGTGCGTGCGTCTATATTTATAAAATGTAAGTTCTGCAGTTATTTTCATTACGAAAACAACTAAATATAAAAAGGTTTTCCACAACAGAACAAAAAAGGGAGTGGAGCTCACCTCGTGGAAAACAATGGCTGTCGAGTTTGCCACACTAACACATCGATCATTCGATACGGCGCTTAGGCGACTAGTTTGGGATGGGGAATGTAGAGCGGAGGGCTGAAATATAACCAGCTTCATCATAAATCAATAAGACAAAGTGATAACTCGCAATGATACCAAACCAAATAAAATTTCGCGAGAAATTCAAATTGTCCATTACCGAAAAAGATGAAACGAACATTCATAAGCATAAGGCTGCAAAGTTCACTTACCTTGCCACTATGATCAGAGAAATTCGATCCTAAGTCATGTCGACTCGACGAGCATGATGAGGTAGGACCATGCTCGCGTATACTGACATTGATCGGCTGCTGGGAGACCGAAGAGGCAACTCGTGGAGGAGGAACGCAGACCGGCTGCGCCGAAAGCGCTTCTCGTCGACGCTCGCAAGCTCGAGCGTAGTTGTTCATGAGATCAGCGCCATTCTAAAATGGACAAATATAGAACAAACAACAAATGGCTGCTGCTGTACCTTCTTATAGTCAAAAATAACAAAAAACTAACATTTTATAATGAGACGAAAGAATCTGTATTGCCAAAGAAAGGGGACAAAACTAACCTTAGCAATTCGCAGTCCAACCAACCACCTCCTGAACGACGCCTCATCATCAGCGCAAATGTATTTTATATATTGTGAACGTTTCATTTGTAGTGCAGTCAACTGAAACATTAGAATTAAAGACATAATTCAAAAAGTAAAGATAGAACTTCGACAGTATAGCAAACCTTTATCGCAATGCACCATTCTGTTGGTGATTTGTACTTCTTCGCCCAATTGATACCAGTGTACACTTGATTTGAATGTAGATTCATAAGACATTGTAGATCTTTTGATGACCTAAAATGGAGGGGAATAAATCAGGACAGAAAGACGCAAACTATTTGAATAGTTTTGGTTGTGGAATAACGAAATCCATATCAAATTTCCAATAAATTGCTAGTTAAATGCGAAAACATGGTGGCTCGGACAGTTTCTACTTCTAGACAAACTTAGAGAACTACAAATAATGAGGAAAAGCTGATCTAAATAGAAGAAATCAGAACTAACGTCAAAAAACCTAATTTTGAGCGCTCACATAGAGTTGACGATGATTTAAAGTTCCTACAGGTTTCACTACCAATAATTTGGGAAAAGAAACGTAATTCAGAACCATAACGCAACGGAAACAAAGTGTTTTTATAATAAACGAAAACATGGAAAAATTTTAGGCGTCGGAATTACGGTGAAGCCTGCAATTGCGGGATAAACCACATAATGAACGCGTAGAATTCAAAGTTCCAAAATTTAAGCTCGCAAATTTGAAGATTATGTAGCTCTTGTTCGTGGCATCTTTCATTATTTTCATCGATGCTGTCACGCAAAATGGACAAATAAATGATTGTCACTCATTGTTGCGCTTGCAAAAGATCCCGCGCTTTAAGAAAGATTTTAAAAAAAAGCTTTAATAATTAGTAAAGCTAGACGACGTGTTCCTCTATGTATATAATTAGAACTTGGCAGAATTTGCTCGAAGTTCCCACAAAAAAAAAACTTACTTCTTTCCCTTCGGAGCATAGTAAAGTCCGCTAGGCCGTAGGACAAAATAGTGTTTCTTCCAGCTTTTCCTGCCGTCTGACTTCAGGTGCAGAAATCCTTCCAGCTCAGGTGGTGAGACCGTTTCGCGAGTGAAGAAATCCTGCAAATAACAATAAGATTACTCTAGAAAAATGTGCTTCAGTTGGAAACTTTACGAAGCTATCTGACTCTTAGGGCTCTTACAATGCAAAGAAGGAACTATTATTAAGAATCTACATTATTCTTTGACCAATCGAAGAAAAATCACGAAGAAATATAAGTGTTGATTAAAGCTTGTGAAGAAATAAGACTTCTCTTAGTAGTTCAGATTATAAAACGTAACCTTTTTCTTCGAAGTTCGGCAAGATTGAAATACAAATCCATACTTTCATATTAGAAATTGAGTATACATGGTGACTATTTTATACTTTGCCTCAAAGCAATAGAATTTGGAGAGATAGGGAATTTCTACCCCATCGCAAAACTTTGGAAGGTCTATTCATAGAAGACTGTACCTGAACAAATTGCGTTTTGACTTCTCTAGTCCAGTTGTCGCCGGGTGGAACCTCCAGATCGGCTGTCTTCTCCGTTACGAGATACAGCTCGGGGCGATCTAGAAGTAGTATTGATTAGTATTGATTTCTTGTCTGGGCAATGCATCTGAGCGAAGTCTCGCCAATAACTTTTATTCAATAGGAAAAAAAGAAATTCTGCTGAAATTGACAAACACACTGTGCCAGCGATGAATGAACTCCGCCCACCCACATGAGTAGAAAAGTGAGAACTCACCAATGAACGGGTATTTGTCAGGACGACGAATGAAATGCAATTTGTTCGGGGAGTCCTGCACCCATAATTGAATGTTTTCGACCAAATTTTCGTGATCTTCATAGATTCGACCTAAAAAGTTGAGTTAAAAGCAAGCTTTTGGAGACACTGTGAGCTCACGTACAAAGCAGGAAGATTTACGCATCATAGCTCATTTGGCTGTGTGTTTTTTTCAGTGCTTTCAATGTGAATACTTCAATATGCATATTTGTTTAATTTTTTTGGGGAACTATTCGAAAAATTCCGCACTGTGCGCCCCGTCTCGCCCCTAGTATTTTTTTTCAGCAAAAACTTGAGATTCTTCGCTGTGTATTACCAGGTTTTCGAAATAAATGTGTTCGAAACAGAAGAACTTACGTATATATAAGTCAGGAAACTCTTCAACAATGCAATGATCCTCGCAAAGTGTGATGTGATGCTTGTCGGCAAGTTGTTGCATCGTCTGTAAAAGAACGAACTCAATTAAATCAATAATTTCTTCTCGTTTGCCGCACAGTCACGAATAAAAAATAAAACAAGGGGAAAATTATATTCAAAAGTTCTCACATCAGCCACCGTCCATCGTTCGTCGACAAGCATTTGAAGTGGGGCGCCATCTTCGACGAAAAACTTCACGAATATCCGTGTGATCTAGAATAGAGCAATAATGACTTCGATCTGACCTGTCCTACTCTGAGAGAAAAAAGTCCGCAATTTTGCGTTTTGAGAGGTCAACAAATAACAGGTCAACAAAAACAAATTTGCGTCATAGTCTACAGTTAAATTAATGCTGCTGTAGGACTTCTTGGTGAACCCCGCTATCCCCTCTATCCTTCGCAAGATGCAGATGGGTGCAGAATTATTCGACCACAGCTGGGCATTGCAACAGAGTGAAAAAAGTGCAGCGCAAGGTCCGCAAGGAGCACAATGCAAAGTCCGCAACATCGCGTTGACTCAATGGCTCTGCCGTGATTCACTTGTTTATGTCGTAAAATAGCCAAAAAATAATTGCATTAAGGAAATGATTTATTATTGTCTTATACTACTGCTCACTAAACTTTAGATCTACTCTTCACAGAAATTTTTCGATTTTTGGTACGTAAAATCACGTCGCTTGATTTGTGTGTAGTGCAACTTTCACGCTTCAAACGACGCTTAGTGCAATTTTCACATTCGAAACGACGTAATTCTGCAGAATTCTTTTAATTTCTTTCAACTAACTTCGTTATACCATCTCTAACACATAAAGAACCTCTCCAAACATCGCTACCATGGCAATAAAATCATCTAATGGTTCCAGGCAGCACCTGGACAGGAGACGGGTAATCCTGTCAGGACAATAAGCTCGTCGGATTAGTGGCTTCTGGTCAGGGTGCGTACACATAAACAATATGGAGAATACAAATTTGCGGTATACTGTAGCCAAAATTGGAAATGTTAGGTTTTCTGCATTTGCGGACAAGTTCAAAATGGAAATTATGTGAAATCATCTCTACTGTCCGCTCTTAGTTCTTCTCATTAGCTTTTGAAAGCAGAACCCCTCAGGAAGAGAGAGAGAGAGAGAAAAAAAAAGAAATCGGTGGTGGTAGTAAATGCGGATAATAGCGTGATTAGTGCAAGTTTTTGAATTCATGCCTATAGAAAATGCGCTCCAAGGCTAATTGCGGTTGGAAATGCGCTCCATGGCTAATTTTTACAGAAACTGAGCTCCATGGGTAATTCTACACTCTTGTAATAAGCGATGGAAATTTTTAGAAAAATTGTTGCTTAGCAGTAGAAAAGGAAGAAATTCAATAAAAATCAGCCATGCAGAGCGGGAATTTGATTTTTTTGTTGATGAAATTTTTAAGAAATGCCTACATTAGGTGGACTTGCTGAGCCTAACTACAAGGCAACCTCTAGAACCCGTAAAACTCCAGAAAAATCCGACAAATGACGTCATCCAAGCACTCACCTTCGCCTCGCGCATCTTCTCCAGCGCCTGCTTGATCTTAGCCGCCTTGAGCTCCTCAGCCGTTAGCTCTGTGGATCGTGGTGAAATCTGAAGTGGATTTCTTGAGATGTCCACTTGTTCGGGAAAAAATGCGAAAAAAAAAACACGATCGAGCTAAGCACACCGATCAATAACTCGGGATGACAGCTTTTGAGTAACGTGTGTGTGTACGTACGGATGGCGCTGATTCATACGGCGCCCCGCCACCCATCAACCCGTCTTGTCGCTTCAAATGCATCAACGAACGCTTCGGCGCACGTTGAATGCGTGCGCACGCATTGACGTCGACCCAACATGTTTCAAGCCTTGGGCTATCCAGGAAAGTTGGGCAGAAATCAGGAGTCATGGGGTACTGATGCGGCAATGTCGGGAGCCGTAAAATTTTCGCAAGCCAGATGTGCTGTGGTACACGCAGCCACTCTGCGAATTCATGTTCAAGCCGTTTTTCTACTGGTAATCTCCTTGAACGTCTAGATATCCTGGAAGAGCCAGTATTCTGCAAATTTTCGAGAATTATGCCGTAGTTGGTTCCATTGCACAAGTCTACTTATGACCTACCACTCTGGCTGGTCAGAATGTCAGTGTCTACCTTATAACTCAGAAAAGCTCCAAAAATCTGAAGTACCAAAATAATCCCGTGAAAACCCCTGCACTCGCAAGTACTTCTGGGCCTTACTCATTTATTTGACGTTTTTGATCTTTTTTTAAGGTTCAGATCCGGATTTGGAATTTCTCCCTACGACCTTCCAAAGTACATGGACCACAAAAAATTTATGCTTGCAAAATTTTCTAGATGCTTCAGAGTATAAGCAGCGACGTCCAAGTTCCCAATGAGAATGGCTTCAAAATCTTTGGACTTATCAAATATTTTTTGGCAAATTTTAAAAAATTTGTGGCGACTAATTTTCCTTTCATTATTTTTACAACAATTTATAGATATTTATTCTGGATTAAACATGTTTCCAAATTTTTTTTCTGGAGAACCTCGTTTTTCAAAATATTGGCTGGCTGGGTTCTTGTTTTGTCGGGAACTCCACCTCACCAGATCTGCGAACGGAACGGGGTAGGGTAAAGGCCAAGGGTTAGATTTCCAGGGGTCGGATGCACTATTGGAATTACCCATGGTAAACGTGTTAGCATACCTGAATCTACCCTTTAGTTGACATCCATGGACAGGTTTACCCACACGTGACTTTGTCCATATCCAGAGGCTAGCATAGGTAGTCGTTCCCACGAGTATAAGGTTACCCATTTCTCCAATTTTGCATTTTAGTTGCATAGGTGCATAGCTGATATGAAGCCGCGTCCATCATTGTGATTACCCAGGGTAAACGTGTTACAACACCATGGGGTAATCTCAAATAGTAAAGTTCGCCTGCCTCTTATAGACTGGTACAGATTATCTTATTCTTTACCCCTGGCTTGAGGACAAAGGTCCTGAGGCCGCATGCTTCATTGAGATTACCCAAGATAAACGTGCTAACACCACACAACTTCACTCATCCTTAGAATTAGCGTCAACGTTTTTACCCTGGGTAATCACAATGGTGCATAGGGCCCTGATGGATGTGGAAAAGGGTGAAGTTCGGGGGTAATCACGATTATCTCGGATAAGTTCAATGATTAATGCCACCCGAGGTTTACCCATTGAGTGTCAACACGTTTACCCTGGGTAATCTGAATGATGCATCCTGGGCAAGGAAGTTTATGTGGTCAAACTCATAACTACTGGTTTCTAACGTTTCAGACGATGTAACTACTCCTGAATCAGAAAAAATGGTATGGTAGGCAAAGTCCTGGACACTCCTGTCCAATTCAGACGAAAAAAAAAACTCTCCAATCGATACCTATCAGCTCCACATACCCCAGGAGTTCATATTCACAGCAACTTTCATACCCTTTCCCACTCCCAGACACCGCACCCAAATTACCATTCCTCGGTCCACTGCCTCCTTTCACTTCTCACACCCACCACCACCACCACCACCAACTCACAACATTGCGTCGAACGCCATAAATGTGTGTCATCGCCGTCATTAAACACCCCCTTCTCCCATAATAATCATTGTTATTATAATTCGGACAATTAACAGCAATTAGTCACCGCACCGCACCATCGGTTACGGTATTTCGCATGCCAGAAGGCTAACCGGCTTGACCATAATTAATCAGGCATTCGGTATTCAGGCTCCTCGGCCGCTCGCCACCCGCCGCACACCTGGCCATCGAAATCAAAAATCGCACAGACGGCCACAAATTGCCACAGTATCGTCTTTTGCAGTGGGTGCTGCGATCAATATGCATATGGTGTGTAATTTTGCGATTTTTCGACTTATTCCTAGCTAGTGAATTCAAATATCTAGTGAATTCAAATATAAGTACATCATCGGGGTAAGAATTTTAATGCAAAAAGTTGGGGCAGTTCCAGTAAAAAAGAAAGGTCGTTCAAATTTCCCGCCAAAACACTGCTCACACCACTCAATCGATATGTATCGATTGGGTAGATCAAAGGCACAGTCCGCTCAGTTGACATAGCATTTTTCTCGTATAAACAACTGGAAACGAAATTCTCGAACTTCAACATCCATAAACTTGATGGAAGTATATTTTGTAACATTGAGATTTTAAAATTTTGTTTAAAAATAAAAATTCCTTGTGGTCCAGGGATTTTTTTGCTATTCCTTACTTTTTATGTCCCATTCTTTCCCATCCATAAGGTGAATGTATCCTGGCAACCTGCCAAGGTCCCCAGATCCTACATCTTGAGCCCCATTCCACGCCTCAGCCATCAACGTCAAGAATCTCGGTACTCTTTTCACGTACCGCCCCGCTTCCGCACCGCAATCACATCAACTGGTCAAGCGTAAAATCGATAATTGATAGATGTGACGTATAAGGCCAACCGCGCCTAGCCATCTGGATCAATAAGAGCAGGGTTTCGTTTCCTGAGAAGTTTCTAAGCCCTCCACGTTATTGTGAGAACTCGTCCTCAATTTGCCACTTGCACAGCGGGTAATCGACGAGCAAATAGTCACGACAACGAAACGGCCTCGCAACAAAGGCAGATAAAACTTCAAAGTAGAGGCCGCGCGCGTGTGGCGGACGAGTTTCTTTTGGATGCGAGCAGGTGAGTCACGAGTCAAGCAGCGGTGAGGAAGTGCAGCTTGCTGTACTTTTATCGATAGTTATGAAGGTATTCACATGATGACTAATGGTCTCCGGAGATAAATCGAAGTAGAAAATATTTTGAATCGGAAAAATGGTAAACGTTCAGCACCAAAAAGGCCTACTTATACTCACGTGGTTTGGATAGGTAATGATTTTTCGTGAAATTTAATCCATCATCCATGTCCTTCAATATAACGCTTCGATCAACAATCGCAAATTGACATGTAAGCTTGCTTTACAAGTGAAACCTGCCAACAAACCAAGTTCAACAAGTCATACTAGTCAAGTTTTCGAACACAACTGCTGCTCCAATCTAAATTTCTTGACCCACGGACAATGCGGACAGGTATTGTCCCGTCTACGGACACTACCACTCGCGCGCGTAGCGTCAAGCCGTTTCGCCTTTTTGAACTCGTGGAGAAGAGCCAAACATGGTTCAAAAGACACTCTGACTCATTTTAGCCCCTTATTGATCGTTTGAGATCAAAGCTGACCTGTTCACCCTGATAAAAGCGTGGAATAGCAGTTTTTCTATACTGTCCTACCGGTGCCTGACGCACGCGCGTGGTGAGCGTTTGATAATCGTACAGACCGATTTTGGACTGGAAGTTCTAGAAAGTCTATTACGTGGAAAAATGAGCAGCTATTGCTTGTGGCAATACAACTTTCTCAGCTCCTTCCACTTGAAAAGATATCTTGCTCCAATCCAACAACGGTGACCCAGTAGGAATGGAGCAATAGTGCCTAAAAACCAAGGTTTTGCTTGATTCCAGGACATCAAACGAGTCCACAGCATCATCTCTAGGGTTATGGTAGGTTTAGGTCTAAGATAGAAGGTTTCCAAACTTTATGGCTGCAGTGAAATCCACCTCATTTTTTGTTCATGCAAAACATAGCTATCGATCCGTGATCAAGCGCTCTCCCCACTGTGCAGTTTTATGTACCATACTGAAATGCCTAACCAAAGTGTAGATGCATCCGTTGGTTGAAAGAAATTTTCGACTTGGTACTGAAACTGGACAACTGGTCCTTAAGTGGATCCGCCTACTGCCTGGTCATTGCGGAGGACCTTGTGGCTTTATCCCCAGCTGGAAAAAAGTTTAAAAATCCCAAAAAAGTCACTGTTACCAGGCTGGTAAAATAGAGCACCGTGATATATGAACTCAAGCATAGCGCGTGGAAAATATGGAAGTACCCACAAGATAACAAATCGATAGCTATACAATTCACAGGAGAGCCATTTTCCCACAAACTTCGTAATGCTCCGCCTATTACGCCAGCAATTCTTTCCCATAGTGATTTATCTTGCCCGAGCGTTCTTGGCATTTTGCCAGGAACGACGGATCCCGCATTCTCATTCCCATACAATCTGATCGATGAGGATCGAGACATCAACCGGCGGCTAATTAAAGCATGTTCGCTCGAGATTCCCATCGAGCTGCACGTGCCCGCGGACCTGACTGACTCACGCGCGGACTTCTAAAGGCGTCCCGCTGAGGCACCTGGTCCGCCAGACAACATCTGATCGTCATTTCGTCGATTACGTAACGTATTCATTGCATTCATTGACATCGGAACGCGGCTTTGAACCTGGCCAGATGCCAAGTATCCTTCCAGAGCATTCCACTCTATAGCGGGCGTCACCTGGACGAGTTGACCGCGCGCGCGCGGAGTTCTGTGCAGTTGGTCATTTTGGCTGTGTACAACGTCTTGTTAGTGTTTTAAAGCACAATTATGACCGGCGACGGCCACATTATGATCGATGTCGGATTACACTATGCGAACACGTCGTGGTCAGCTCATCCTGTAGCTCAGGTCATATGTTTGGCACCTGGCCAAGCACTTGGGACAGTTGTCCGAAAAACAAATCGGCGGTTCAAATGCACTTCTCTCGATGGAAACGAACTTGTGCAATCAAAAATGCATAAACGACATCCAGGTAGCCCCAAGCGAATCGACAAATATTCTCCCAATCGATTCGTATCCTTTGCACTGCAGCAATAAGTAGCCGGTCGATTTTGCCCCACTTTGCCAGAGGATCCCTTCCCAGAGTATATCTAGCTCTAGGAGTTCCATAGGCAACACGATGGTAACCCAGCCCTTGTGCGGCGGAAGTATCCTTTACCCAGTATTCCTTACCCATATATGTCCATAGGTACCCAGAAGTGTAACATTCCAATATAAAATGACATCCCACAATCTTTGCTAGTACTATGAGGTCCTTCTATGTATTCTAGTCGACTCTGCTGTAGTACTTCCCACACGGTAATTTGTTCGATCAATATCAATCGATGAAACCTTTCGAAACACCACAGATCGTATTTCCCGCTTTGCACCTGAGATAGCATGCATCAATGAGATTACCCAGGGTAAGCCTGTCAATTCCACACAAATTCATTCATTGTTAACACGTGCGTCAACATCTTTACCCTGGGTAATCTAGGGTAACGATGTATCAAGGCCTTGGCGCCGGATGCATCATTGGAATGATGGGTAATTTCATAGCCATGGGTATGATTATCCATAGGTAGCACCTGGACCAGCATGCGTTACTGAGATTGCATGGAGTAAACGTGGTAATGACCCATGACTAGGTAGGTAAATTTGGGACTATGAACACGTTTACCCTGGGTAATTTTAATGATACATCCCGGTCATGGGTGCAGACTTCATGTTTACCATGGGTAAACCCAACGATCTCATCCGGGGCCACATACACCATTGAGATTACCCACTGTAAATGTGTTAACACCCCACAAATTTACCTATTGTTAACGGGGTGTCAACACGTTTACCATGGGTAGTCTCAATGCTGAATCCATGCCCTTGTAAGCAAAGTAAACCACTGGGTAAGTTATCATGGCTTCCAAAAGTTCCAGTCATCCCATGTATTTAGTGAAGTTGCGGGACTAGGGTTTTACCCTATGCTTTTACCCCCTGTTGTGAAATTTTACCTTCTTTATCATGTTGGACGCGAGCCAAATCCGCAACAACACCGCACCTGTTACCTTTCTTACCTACAAATCTGGATCACGTCCAATGCACATGATTTGTGGTGCAAAAGGTAGTTGTTTAAAATTTTTACGGATTCTGGAAAGTCGCCAAAAGCTTGGGAAAGCCCCTTGTATGATTAAGAACTAGCTATATTACAGCAAAACCAGCTACGACGCTATGAATTTATTGATTAAAATATTGGCTAGGGTCCAGTGCCAATCAATAATGATCAGCACAATTTGGTAATTGCTATATCCATTAAGCTATGGATTCGAAGAAGGAAATGCTACCCACCACTCAAAATCATCTACTCTGCTTCTCTGCGCTCTAGCCTCCCTACCCATAATTACTGTAATACGACCCACACAAATCCCATGCATATGTACAGCTTATTTTTATGCGTCGTCGTATGCGTTGCGTCATCGTTGACGCAACACGACGCATATCACATGAAGGAGCTTGCGTGAAGCGTGGATCCCACTAGCAAGCTGTTCAGTAAACAAATCCATTGAACCGGCCATTATTCGGGTCTACCGTGATTTACGGCCAGCGTAAGTCCGTAAGTACACCCACGAGGAAGAAGTAGCCTGGATTTTTTGGCGAGGAGCCAAGTTTAGGATCTCACATGTGATTTGCTGGCTCCATAAATGGTAGGAGGTCATCCGAGAGTTATTGATCAGTTGTTTTAGTGCTCGTAAAGGATATCTAACACAATCTGACATGGTCTGACACGTTTAAGGTATAACCTTGGTATAACAAGGCCTTGGAAAATTATCCAGAAATTTCCGGAGAACTACTTCTCCTGCTGAATGCGCAGCCCTTGCCAAATTTGTGGAAACTTACCTTAGCAAAAAAAAAATCGAAAAAAAGGACCTTTTGAGTTTGATCTCTAAAGGATCAATAATCGCAAACCTGTGTAGGGCTGGGCGTGTGGAGAGAGTCGCGACAACTGTCATTACTGGAAAATGCCGAATTCCGACATCGTGCTGATTCTGTGGACGACGCATCACCAAAGGCACTGTCTCCATCGGGTGATGAGCACGACGACGGTGCACAAGCCGCGGGCAGCTGCAACAAATACAATATCGATTGATCGCCAGGAACAGCTCCCCTTTCTGGATTTTTCTAAACAATTACGGGAGTGACTTTCGGCCAGTAATTAGGAAATAATGGCAGGTAATTATCTGCGTCCCCTTTCTTCTCATCGACTGCTGGCAAGGCGCCAAAATGCCGGCGCGCTTGACCTTTACATAACCGTAATATAAACAAACGTGGCGTGCAGGCGGTACTTGAAAAGTTAGAAAGTAGGGCAAACAAGCGCCGTAGTATTGCATGTAGTTTGTGTGGTTGCAGAAAAAACCACATTCAGAGCACAGACTCGATTTTCCAGCGTTAAAAGCGCACTAAGAGCGCATAGAACGACTTCAAAGTTGGCGTCGGCGGCAGCGCGGGAATTCAAACGGTGTTTTTAAGCATTTAGCCGAATAGCTACGAAAAATCCCAGCCGCTGAATGCCATCTTAATCAAATGCACTTTTTTTCGTTCGTTGCTGACGACCTTGTAAGAGCCAAAATAACTCGTTGACCTTTACGGCGACGACGACAAATCACAATGACAAACGGCGTCATTTCCTTTCGATTTGTGTGGATCAAAATGAGGCTCGTCGGGCTGGCAAGCAATGGCGGCAAAAGGAAAGCAAACACAAGAAAAGGGGGAGGATGGTATGAAAATCCCTAAATTGTCGGTAAGCCAGGTTCAGTGGGAGGGTTAGGGTGAGAGAAGCCATAGCCGCACAGGTTCTACGCTCTAGCTAATACCGTATGCGCGTTCGTGTCGGGACCCAGCGCCCTACATATAATTACGTTACTGCAGCAAATATTCCATAGAAAAGCTCAAGGTTTGCAAAAATAACCACCAGCATAAACATTCCCACGCTGGCGAAATTCTGGCACCTCGCCAACCCTCAGCCAAACCCTCGTCTCCCACTCATAAAACTACGCAATTTGCACATCCAGTCCGGCTCCGAACAATACGTCTCGGCCCTCATGAACTTCTGGCGACGCGGAGGTTTTACTGCCTCATACCTCGTCTTGTGAGTGAGTAATCCAGCGAAGGTCAACGCTATCTCGATGGGTAATCTCGTCACGCGTCTTCACTCACTGACCATATGGACACACGTAGATGTCATTTATGTAAGGTCATCCCGCAATAATACATGGTGGTAAGGGGGGAATGAGGAAGTGAAAGCATGGAATGGGAAGAAAATTTCAGGAAAAGAAAGAAAATTCCAGGAAAAAAACTGGGAATATGGTCAGAAATGGAGATTTTGACCGGTAAACCACAAAAAATTATATAAAACTCTCATGCACAAGTTAATTTTGAAGAGGTTCCCTCACAACTGAGAAAAATTGTCAATTTTCGCTGGAGAGTGCAATTTTTTTCTCCCGCTGACATACCCATGCCATGTTTTCGTCAAATCCAGAAATTTTAGGACTTCCTAGGAGGCATCATCCCACAGAAATTCCCGGAAAAATCCCAGAAATTTTCAATCTTCAACATTACCCTTCAATATTTTCCTAGACCCACCTAGCATCCGGACCAGGATCCATAAACGCCTAATCAAGCAAGACCAGAGCAAGCATGCATCATTGAGATTACCCAGGGTAAACGCGTCAACACCACGCAAATTTTCCCATCGTTACCACGGGCGTCACTACATTTACCCCGGGTAATCTCAATGGTGCGTCCAGGCCCAGACTAGCAAACCAACCTTTGCGTCCTGCGTCTCCTAACCTTGCGTAATCTATAGGGTAATCAATGCAACTAACCATCGCTGCTTTGCATGGTTAACGATTCATGAATCTCAACCCCGGTTTCCTTACCCAGTCTTAAAATACCCACCAAGTTGTGAAAACCTTTGAAACGACGGTTTCCATATACCATCCCCGAAATTCTGAGGAAATTTTCAGAAATAAATATTTATTGCTGGAGATATTTTTTCTATACCCAGATGGTCATTTAATTGTCCCGGTTTAGTTACCCACCTGAAAATTATTCGCCCAGTAATAAAAACCGATTAAATAACGAGTAGCCAGGGGTCGCATGCATAGTTGAGATTACCCAGGGTAAACGCTTTGACGCAATAAAAATATACCCATCGCTAGCGCGGACATCAACGCACCCTGGGTAATCTCATTGATGCATCTAGGCTCAGGTCTAGGATTCATCAATGGTTAACCAAGCAGAACCAGACTAGTAAACCACTCTTGGCGTCCTGCGTCTCATAACATTGCGTAGTCTATAGGATAACCAATGACGCTTACCATCGCTGGTTTGTGCAGCTAACCTTTCGTGAATCCCAGCCCACGATTCCACATTTTTTTAGGAAGATCTCTCTACTTTTTTTTACTGCCAATGCATCACCGGAAAACAGTTTACACAGAACTAGGTGAGAATTTACCCACCCGGTTCAGTTGCCCAACCAGAGAACCCGCGCAGCCACAACCCCCCCCCCCCCCCC
>JARK01001341.1:3001692-3015509 GCA_000688135.1 Ancylostoma ceylanicum | reverse complement strand
CCCCCCCCCCCCCCGATGACGTCACACAAACACTTCGCACTGCTCGAATTCGACTCTTGATGGGCGCGTGTAGCGATTCAATTGGATTGGATTAGATAGGCCGCACGCCGGCTACGCGCGCTGTTGACTCTCATGGGAGCCACCACGGGCTGAAGTGTGGATTTCCGCGGGCATGGAGATGAATAGCCCCTTAACACCGCAGCACAAATCACTTAGACTCGGTCCGGGACCGGCTGCGGGCCTTCCGCAGCCGGTCTCTTGCCGTAATTTTCTGCGGAGCGCGGGCCTAACCGTGGACGCGGATCGTTACCGAGTTGACATGCGGTGCTGATCTTGATGGATGTGCATGTCTTACTCGGTGCGCTGGCGGCCGCCGTTCCGATGCACTCATGCGTAAGATAATCCGTAAACGAACGAGAATCTAATCAGATTACTGGCTACGTAGCAGTAGTAGCAGTAGTAGTTGTACACTCAACAGCTAAAGGCTCAGCTTACAGCTGACCTTGCTGGAGAAAACGGTGAAAAGTTCTGTGGAAAACCGTGCAGAAAAACGTGCATGCAGAAAGATTTTAAGAGCAAATTTGACCTACGAGAACTGACACCCACTGTAAATTGATAGGTAACGTAGGCCGTAAACAGGTATAGACGGAGAAAAAAAAACAGATCTATTGCTCGAAATATGCATACCTATGTTCTTACATTTTATAATTCTCAGCACAATAAAGCAAAAAAAGGAAATCATCCAGAAAAATCCAGGAATATTTCCAGATTCCCTTTCGACCCATTCTTACTGTACCCGTGGTGTTCGAAAATAACGCCGTTAACTCACAACCAAGGGCCTTCGGCTACCGAAACATAAATTCCACCCAAGGCCTGGATGCATCATTGAGATTACCCGGGGTAAGCTTGTTGACGCCTATGTCTAAGATGGGTAAACTTGCAGGTGCTAACACGTCAACCCTGGGTAATCTCAATGATACACGCAAACGCAGAATTGAACAAACTACTAAAGCCCGATCTCTGCTACTTTTTAAATCGAAAACGTGAAACAGGGAAAAATAGATAAGAAAGTTAGGAATACAGTAATCTACAAGTTACCTAGATTACGGTAGTCTTGGGGTTCCTCCAAATTCTACCAATTTAAGAAGAGCCTAACCAGTCAAATGTTTTATTTCACCACTCATACCTGTCAAAATAATGGGAGTTCTGAAACTCTATCATATTTATTTGTTTATTTATTTATTTACTGCTACTACTATTATTTATTTACTACTACTTTTACTTATTTGTTTACTGTTTATTCAACCATTTACCCTGGGTGTCCCATGTAAGGTTGATAAGATCACCTCTTTCATTGAATAACCAGACACTGATAATTATCATGTGCACTTTGCGCTAAATCTGAGGTTTTTAACCAGTTATTTACCCATTTTTAGCCGGTAAAAATGCGGTAAATACCCATTTTGCATAATTTTTAATGTTTCCCTTTATAACTAAAACATTTCTTGCAAATCATGATTAAATCAGTCGCTTTGCTAGGCCCCTTAGGTCAAAGCAAGGGACCGTGATCTACTTAGGGTCAGCAATAAGGTAATTACCCAGAGGTGCACTTTTTATTGGAAGAGGTAGCAGAGAAACAGAGAAAACTGCGTAAAATTTGCAAAAATCTATGAAAATCAGCCTAGTAAGGTGAAAATTTGGAAAAATTTCCATTTGTCACATTTTCTACTCTGCACGCTAAAGTAATTCACCCATCGCGTGCATTTTTGTGCTAGTTGTCCATGAATGATGTCTTCGATCGATAAATTGAATCCAGGAGCTATTCCAACACAACATTATACTATAGGATTTCGTACGTGGAACATATGTCGTGAACACGTAAAACGAGACGCGCATATATTACACAACAAACATGAAAATTCGTCCACACTCGTACAGCGCTTATGCGCACCATTAGTGAACGTTCATTGTGAAAGCGATTAGCAAGTGCACGCTATGTGACAACTCGTCCACAAAAAAAAAGCGGACAACTGTTACGGGCAACATGCTTCAAGGTAGGAGTAGTACTACTTGTACCTTGGCTGCCGTATGCACTCGCTAAGAGTATAAAGGCCCAGTTTGTTCGTTGCCAAAAAACAGGAGGGTGGGTCCCGTGCAGAAAAGTGGCAGCAGGGTAGCTGGTAAGCCCTCCGTAGATGGGAACAGCACGCAAATAGAAATAGGCCAATTACAAGCGGGCTTAGATGCATCATTAATTGTTACTAAGGGTAAACCTGTTCCAGCCCTTGGTAAAGATGGGTAAATTTTTGCGGTGCTAACAGGTTTACCTTGGGTAATCTCAATGATGCATGCAAGCAAATGGCTACATGTAGCCATTCCGCTGCGAAAACGCAGAATTTCGAAAATTGCCACTTTGGACGGAGTTTTTTCACGACAAACAGCCTCTTGGGAGGACTTTCCAACGGATCTCAGAATTTTCCGCAGAAATGTGGGCACAAGGAAATTACAGACAAAGTGACTTATAAATAAATTAGAGTGATGGAAAACTGGTCCCTAGGGGGTTACAGATAGGCTTGGTGGGCTTTCATGCTTTCGGAAGCGCGCTCCATTTCGAATCAAACGCTCCAAAACCAGTGAAAACGCTGCGTTGGTTTTGGGGTTAACCAAGGAAAATATCACAGGAGAGCCGTTTTTTTAAATTTTTTCATGAAAAAAAAAAACCGAGAAATAATGTATTTGTAGGTTGTGTGGAAACTGTATTTAGGATCGAATAATGCACACATTCGAATTCGAAAATTCAATCTCGAATAAGTCAAAAATTAAATATTCGAAAAAAGAGCCATCAACCTTCGTGGAATGAACAAGGAGGGATTTTGGGTTTTCCTTCCTTCATAATCCTACTTTTCTGATAGAATCCTGAACAAGAGAGTAAATTGGCCCATCTATCTGGTTTTTATTCGGCAATAACCATAGCGGAAACATAGCAGTATACGTAATTGCAGAACAGTCCCTCCTCATGACGCAATTCTGCAGAAAACGAGTCAAAATCTATTCCAAGCGATATACTCAAGGGTAAACTGATCCCGAGCAAAGATCGAACCCGCCAAGATTTTCAAGACAAAGAAACCCCTTCTTATTATTGAGACAGCAAATTCTCTGCTTATGCAATTACACCAAAACCGCTCTCCTTTGCTTGACAGCACTAGCACCCACTCAATCATTGTGTTTTACACCTTTCGACGCGCAACCTGTATATTTCAACGTCAACATCTTCATACTTCATGTTGATAAACAATGGAGAAGCAACGGCAAGATGGTTGGAGGGGAAAGATTTTTTTTTGCAGAAAATACGGTAAATTTCCAAGATCAACAAGAAAACATGAGATTTAACATTAACTACCAATAATGTGCGAGGAAGCAGGTCAAGAAAATGGAGACGCTACAGAAATTTCCCAATATGAATGAAAACCTGCTCGATTTTGAATCGTCTGCTCTAGAAAATATGAAACAAAACGTCTGCGAACGCTTACCACCAGGCGCGTAGCGTACAGCCATTTTGTTATTTTTTTGACCTCTGGGAGAAACAGCTAAAGTGGTTCCAAAGGTTCCCTGATTCATTTTATTTATTTAATTATTTATGCACCCGAAAGAACGCCATAAACAGAAGTTCGAATGAAAATTGAACGAAACTGACTCAAACAACTAAACAAACTACACCATTTTAGCATCATATTGATCGTCGTAGATCAAAGCGGGGTTGTTCGTCCTGGGATAGGTCTCGGTCCAAAAAAAAACGGTATTTTTTCTCACCAACACCGTTATGCTTCAATATTTAATTAATCAATTTTATGTTAATATTTTTTATGCTGGAAGAGAGCTAGTTTAAGCAGATGGCACTGGAAATGACTCGAATTGAAGGGTTAACGTTGTTTTACGAAGAAAAGAGATAGAAAGGGAATTAGGGATCAAAGATCAGAAATCGAGGAGATCAAGGTTCATGAAATATTTGGAAAAGTTTCTACGTTTACTATATGTAGTGTTGACCGAATAAAAATCGAATAAATCCAACTAATTCGAATAAAATTCAAAGACCCATTCAAGAAATTCGAATACTCCTAAAATGTTAAGCTTCACAACCCTTATTTCCGTTCATCCAAAGGTGTATGCTCTCCATTTGCTAAACACTTCAATTTGTCGACTTATTCGGAATCGAATACTCGAATATTCGAATAAACGATCGAATGGATCCAATAAGTTATTCGATCAACACACAAATGGGAACCGAAACGTGGAAGACCTATGCACTTTTTGAAACCTCGGAAATTTCTTGGTTCTATAGTTATCTTCGAATTTTCAGTAGCATTTTATTGAGAGAATCTTGCATTTTCTAACGTTATATTTTAAATTTTCTCCGGTGGTCTCCTTTTATGGATATAATATCCTGAAAACTACAATCTAATCATCGATGCGCTAACATAAATGGAAGAATTTTTTTCCTTTTCCACCATAAATTACGCTCCATTCCGTATAGCCAGTGGAAAATCCACAAAAAATCCATTAGTAGAAATCGCCTCCCCATAGGATTCCATAGCCCTTTTTCTGGATATAATTAGCCAATTACAGCCCAAAAAGCGCTCCATTCGCTAATTGCTCGTGAATTTTGCCGCAAAGAACACGTCAATCACCCGTAGCCGGCACACTCCCACGCCGTCCCCGGGACGATCTTATCAAAATCGATGCCGATGACGGCGAATCGATCTCTATGCTAATGAGGAAATTGTGTTGTTGACGTCGGCCCACGGTCTTAGTGCATTATAAGATTAGAAATCGCCGATGTCTGCTGCTCTGGGCAACTGGTCACCAGACCCCTGGCACCCCGCGTGGTCAACTGATCCAGAAAAGGGGTGTGGCCATGCTACAAAACTCTAGGATAATTCAAATTTTAGTGCACAAGACTCACCGTGACTCTCACGTCCTCCTTGCTGTCGGCGACTCGCTGAGCTGGTTGCTGTTGCGGAGCCGGCTGTGGTTTTCGTTCCGGATGCGTTGACGATCCAGATGGAAGGGATGGGATGCCGAGGAGCAGTTGATCACCGCCGCTGGACGAGTTCAGCTGGGTTTCCAGGGCGGAGAGCTCTTCCAGAAGGGCGTCCAGTTGCCAGTCAGCTGATTCTGGAAAGGGGAAAATTAGAAAACGTTAAAATACCTATGAGCAAATAATTACTGGCTTTATTTCAATTTTTCATCTTTTAAACATTTTTAAAGAAATTTTTAGATATTGTGCGTACTTCTGAACATATTTTTCTACCATTGCTAGGGGAACAAAGAAAAAAAAAGAAGGAAAAATCACTCCACCTCCCTAAATACCATGAGTGTATAGTTACTAGAGAAAAAATGGAACTATTATTAAGATGAACTTCAAAATATTGGTACAGTATAAAAAGAAAATGTGAAGAAATTCAAAAAAGGACAAATATTCGCGGAAAATTAGAAAACTCTCCGATTTAGCAGAAGTATAAACAAGTATAATAGAAGTCACCAACTTCCAGCAGAATATCAGCAGCTGCTGCAGTTTCCATGCTTACCTAGGTTCCCTTTTTCTTTTGAAATCCAACAGAACTGTTCGAAATGATTTCTCAAGCAAAAGTGCTGAGCCTGGATGCATCATTGAGATTACCCATGGTAAACGTGTTGACGCTCGTGTTAACCATGGGTAAGCGTCTGTGATGTTAGCCCGTTTACCTTGGGTAGTCTCAATGATGCATGCGGCCTCAGGAGTAAGCTTTTAAAAAACTGGAAACAGTAGAAAATCATTCATTCATTCATTCATTCATTCATTCATTCATTCATTCATTCATTCATTCATTCATTCATTCATTCATCCATTCATTCATTCATTCACCCATTCATTCATTCATTCAACACATTCATTCATTCATTCATCCACCCATTCATTCATTCATTCATTCACTCAACCATCATATGACTTTAAAGGAAACATGCTATGTGAAGAATGACAAAGCGAAAAATTAATCAAAACACATATAAACAGTTAAAAATTTCAAAAAAAAAAGGAAAAAAAAAAGAAAATGGATATAAGGGCTACATTCCCACGTGATATTTCCAGCCAGGAATTTTATTACTGAGGAATTACTGAGGATGAAAACACAGTTTACTAGTACGAAGCAATAAAAGTCGAAAATCAAAAAAAAAATCTTCAAAAAATCTTGAGAGGGACAGAAACCGAAACAAAATTGTAGTAAAATTTAAAAAGCAAATTCCAACTTAAACTGCAACACGCTCGAAATTCATGTTTCTCAACTTTCCCACTGGCAAAAAAATCAATAACCATCCACGTTTTGCGCTTGCAGAATAGCGTCACTAATTACGTCGTAAATCTTGTTGTAAATCTTCATAAATCCTCGAAAAAATCCGCAGTACACCAAGTGGGCGGAGCCTGTGCGCCATAAAGTTTTGCCTAGTAAATACATTTGCTTCAGGATAATTCTAGCAAAAGTAAAGCCCAGTCAACTCTTGGAACTCTGCCAAAACCTTCTACGCCTGCGTCTCTACTTCCAGCAATGCTATTTCCGCTCGGAACCAGTGGATCTGTCCCGTGGAAAAAAAAGCATCTCGAACCGGATTTCGCAGTGGTCGCGGCGGCGTTCTCATGCGAGACGTCAGTGGTAGTGAAATGGAAATTCTCACTCTCAATACCGATCAATAATCGATTGATCTGATCAATATTCTCACCTCTTTGTAGCTTATACTGCCGATAAGCAAGCATTTCGTTCAATTCATACAGGCGATATTTGACGGTGGCGAGTGTGTTCGTTCTGAGAAACGCGAAAATGCAGACGAGAAGTCAATGGATGACGTCAGTGAAATACGATCGGATATGCATGAAAACTCATGGTAAAGTCAAAGTGAGAGGGCGAAGAGAAGCAGACAAAAAGAAGGAATGCGGAGAGATGAAAGAGATGAAGAAATGACCATAGTTCTTAGCAAAGCGGTGCCATATAAGGAGGCAGATTAGCGTTATGTCATTGGAAAAACGCTGATAAGCCGTAGTCACTCGTGGTTATCAGCTGAGAATTCCGTTTAATCGTGGTCGAACGCAAAATTACGGACAGTGGGAAAAATTCAAAACAGTCGTAAATGGGCTGTTCGTTACGTAACTGCCACGTCGCGTCCCCCGTTCCGCTACAAATTGTCACATTTATGGCACAGATGTGCGGAAAAAAACGCGCATGAATTTCTGATGCTGTCGCCAACAGCAGCAGCTGCAGATGAATGAATGCAAAAATGTGTGGCAGTTTTACGATGATTCTAACAGGTTTGCAGATGTTTGAAGGTCGTATATGGAAAAAGAGCGAAATAAATGTGGTTGAACAGCAGTAAATGGAAGTGAAATGGAGTTGCTAGACTTGCGCGCACGCGCGAAAAAACGCGCTCTAATGCGAATTCCTGAACGAATTTTTTCCCCGGATAACGAGCGAACGAGCGGAAGTGCGCGACACTGTGTGTGAGAACCTGCTCGCTAGCACCAGTGGATGTCTTAGCGCTAGAATCCAGCCAAAAAGAGCATTCCGGAAGTCGAAAGAAAGCGTAGTGGAGGAGGCTGAGTGGGGAAAACGTGCTCTAATGTTGATGAAAGCGCAGAACTTGTTGGACAACAGATTTTGTCGGATAAAACTAAGGCGATAAGAGTCGGGATTTTAGAGATTTGTAAAAACGCGCTCCAGCGACAACATAGGGAACCAGTACGATGCCTACACCACAGGAAAAGTCAGCAAGACTCAACAAAACGAAAACGCGCTCCAACGCTAAATTGCCACGCATATCTCTAGAAACACTAGCACAGAGGCTGCTACGCCAAGCAAAACGCCTTTCAAAGTGAACATCGTCGTTTGGCCTTTAAAGTACGCCCTTTGTGCAACATTGACGCTGGAAAAACCTTAGCAACCGCGCTAAAGAAGACCGAGTGCTCACGACATTCTCACAGTCTCCTTTAAAGGGCGCCCTTTTAAAGGTCGCATGCGAGAAAAACCACGAGCAAGTGGTTACGGTGCCTTTGATTGTTTGTTTAGAGGCGAGGTTGTTTCTTAGATCAAGGATTTCTTGGATGCATTCATTTCTGATGGACGATACAAAGGGATAAGAACAGAAATAGGGTCAGGTGGACAGGAGGAAAGAAGAAAACGCGCTCTAGAACCAGCCGGATGTCTATTTAGGGGAAATTTCGGGAAACTTCCAAAAACGATGTTTAACATAGCAAGGCCTGTTCTGGAGCGGATTCTGAAGAAAATGATGTATAAGAGATAATCCCAGTGTTCAGCTATGGAGAATTACAGGATTTCAAAAAACTGGAAGAGCTCTTGAAAAAGTGCTCCAAGGCTAATCATTGCTCCACGGCTAAATGGTCTGATTTTTCTGGAGCGAATCCTGAAGAAAACGATACGTAAAGGATAATTCTAGTGTTCAGCCAATGAGGATTACAGGGCTTCAAGAAACTGGAAAAGCTGCTGAGAAAGGGCTCCAAGGCAAATCGCTGCTCCATGGCTAATCAGTTCGATTTGCGATTTGAATCGCGGATTTAACGGGACTTCGAGGACGTTTTTTGCTGAACAGGAAGCCGCCGAAAAACGTCGAGAAACAAACGCCGGCGCAGCACGGCGCGATTTACACGCACGAGAACTAGCACTAAGCCTGGACATCAAACAAAAACTGGCCGCTGCTGCTGCGTGGAACGACGACCAATGGCTGGGAATCGCCGGCGCGTCCTAGAACTTTCGGCCCTCGACTACTACCCCAGCCCATCCGCACTTCCCTAAACACAGGACACCTAGCCAGGTCAAAGACCACACACACAGAACACAACGCTGCTGATGTGCGTTTGTTTGCGTACCTAGCCGTGGACCCACATAGCTGAACAGCTGTGTGACGACGAGAAATGTGGTCCAGCAGTCAGAGCGCGGCTAGCCGGGGCTCCAGCTCAAAAGACCTCATTGTCGGCGGGCTGGCCGGCGGCGGGGGACACGAGGTGCACGAGGGGGAGTGTGTAAAATGAGTAGCACGTACTATGCATTAGCGATGACACGTCCAAAACAAAGGGGGACGATTGTCACCAGCCGTTCGGGGCGGGACGGCGAGAAGTGGATCGGCCCGCCGGCGGGCCGGCAGCAGTAGCGGGCGAGCTTCCTTATGGTCAGAATAGCTGTGACACGTGGAAATAGCACGTGAATGAGGGAGGTAACAGAGAAGCAGAGCGACATACAGTAAAATGGTTCAAATGTAGAACACACCAACAATCCAGCAGATCCAAAGAGATCACTTGATCGATGAGTACTGTAGAGAAGTACGCAGATCAAAGGAAAAGGGTACTGTAAAGGTCGTAAACCCAGCGGGCACCATGGTAACTTGGGCCTGGATGCATCATTGAGATTATCCAGGGTAAACGCGCTGACGTCCCTGTTAGCGATGGGTGAATTTGTGTGATGTCAACATGCTTACCTTGGGTAATCCCAATGATGCATGCGGCTCCTGATATTCTATAAGATCCAACTGCAAGTATGGGGGCGGGGGAGGGGGAGGGGGAGGGGGAAGATGTCGCTAACCCAGGGTTAAATAAAGGGAAAAGTGTGTGGGCAAGACATTCAAAAAAGGAAAACTCGTCCAGAATTGCTCAGAACCACTCTAACCACTCAGAACAGTGGGATCCAAAGGTCACCCAGATCACTCAGATGACGGGAAACTCGGCGCTGGCAAAATTTTACCACATGGATAATTTTTCCCCTCAAAGGCCTGTAACCTGGCCTCTAATCACTAAGAAATCCGTAACATGACACCTAAGGGCAAGGTTAGTTCTGCGCAAAAAAATGGAGCAGGAGGAGTTTTTGCGGACTCCTGCCGCAGCATGCATTCACTGACGTTACCCCGGGTAAACGATTAACTCTCTTAAATTTGCCAGTAATCAACAAGACCTTCATCACGTTTACCCTGGGTGATCTCAATTATGCATCCAGGTCCTGATTTCATCTCAACAAAAACATGGAATTTTCCCACATCCAGACACTTTTTTCCCTCTAAACACCACTTATCCAAGCTCTAATTACCCAATTGCCTTAACAACCAGTCATTACCTTAATTAGCAGCCTTTCAGTTAACATCCCTAACTACTTAACGACAAGCCAAATAACGTCGCGCAGTTTATCTCAAGGACTTCCACTCTCAGTAGAGAGTTCAAAGAAACAGAGAAAATCGTACACATCCGGAAAAGTCGCTAACAAAAGAATTTCTGGTAATGGTAGGTACGAAATTCTGCACTTGCGACCCTTATGTACTCACAACGTCCTTTTATGTTTTTTTAAAGGCAGCATAAAAAAGCATGCGGTTCAAGGAGAGTGCAAAGATGCAAAAAAAAACTCGAGATGTTTGAAAAAACAGGTAAAACAGGTTCGAACACGTTTAGCCTGAGAATACTGTAGATCAGCTGATCACTACTGTAATATGAACACTTTGGGTTTTCAAAATTGACTACTCAGCAGCTAGAGACCTGGGGATCCAAGAATTTTGATCTACCAATCGATAAATCCGCCAGCGAAATCAATAATAAACAGGAACAACGCGATATGATCGAGAGAACACTGTGTGCACGCGAAATGATTGCGGCGTTTCATTGTGGGCGGCGGCGGCGGTGGTGGACCGGCGGCGACCCAGATAAGATACTAAACCCAGTGATTACCGCAAACAATCAACAAGTAAACAAATGCGTAAACAAAATCCAGAAGATCCCAGAAAGTCGCTAAATGCTGCGTTAGGTGCGATAAATATAACATATGGCAGAAAAGAAATAAGTGTAGATCAAATCAAATCAATCGATAAATTACGGTAATCACGACCAGCAGCTAACCTTTAATATTGTTCATGCTGTATCTAAGTGTGTCAATGGGCGGTTTCGGTGGCACCTGTGGGCGTGGCCTGACCCCTGGCGGCAGTCCATTGGCTCCTCCTCCTCCTCCTTCTGCTGCTGCTGCCGCCGCCGCTGCTGCACCAGATGAGTCCTCCAGTGTCATCTGAAGATGGACGAATTATTTGAAGTTATCATGAAGAAATCATAGTTATCGATCGGTGTGTGGACACGTGATGACGTCATTTCTGGAGATTTTCGAACCATACGCGAAGACAATGGGGAAAAGTGAGAGCTTGCGAAAATTTCAGGAAAACAGGGGCAGAGATTTACAAACAAAGCAGCAAGGCAAATATCGATTGATGTAAACTGATCAAAATCAATTATTGATTCCTACAAGGCTAAAGGACGCAGCGACTAAAGGCTCAACACCATCAAAAATAGCAATCACCAACCCTTTCGGGGAATTTATGCCCTGCTGAGCCAACCAATCAATAAAATCCAATCACAATAACACAAAATTAATTGAATAACCAGTTAAATACCGGGGGGGGGGGTAAAAAAGTAGATAGGCATTATTTCACAATGTTCACGGTCACATTTAACAAACATAATGGGATAACATAAATGGATAACATTTTGGGGGGGGGGGTTCATGCGGGTGACGGGAAACTGCGTGGTCCAAAAGTCAAGGTCCATTTCACCATTTGATCTACATCGGCAGCAAGGTGATCTACTGATGTCAATAAGCATTGTAGAAAAAGTGTCAGCTCTGCGAAAATCAATATAGATCAATATCAGGCAGTGGCGGACGCCCCACCCCCAAGAATGAGTCGCCGAATTTTCGAAATTACTTCACAAAATAAATAAAAACTTTGTATTAGTATAATTTTAATTGTTCATCTTTATAATTATTTTGAGTAATTTTTATTAATTATTTATTGTTATGACTAATAANCCCCCCACCTCTTACATACGTTCTGCGTCCGCCACTGATAGCAGATCAAATGAGTTATGATTCAAAAAATTTCTTCATTTTCCTAGAAGACAAGATTTGATCAATAAATCAATAATTTCTTGCAAGGTCAAAGATCAAGAATGCCATGAAACCAGAACGACACCAACCAAAGCTTGTTTGAAGACCATGCATACCATAAAAACCGTAACAATAACAGATACAGTAGCCAACGCCGACCATGGACTTTTTTCCTACCGTAATCCATAAACACATGCAAACATATCTCCATACAATTATTGATTATTCTACAGAATTGCGCCATGATCATCTCATATTTCTCATTAACTATGGAGGTAGCCGTAGAATTAATAATCTATGTAGAGCAAACAGCTTATGGAGGAGGTGGTTTAATTACCCAAGCTGGGCTGGCGGGGTAGATCAAAGGCATAGATCATATGGGACCCTTGCACATTCAGGTTAAATTAAGAAATAAGAGCAGAAAAACAGACAATTAAATAGATCGCAGAGGTAGAAAATCACTTGACTGAGAGTGCCATTGAAAAGATGCTTATCGATCGATTCTCGGCCTAGACTACTACAGCTCTTCATTGCAAACTTCAGCCTCGGTGCTGTGTAATAATTGGGTAGTTAGGAATAGTAGCTAATAATGAGTACAATGCTGTGTTTAAAGCAATTAGCGGGTTTTTAGCACTTGGTAGGAAAACCCATGCAGAGTGGCGAATTTCCATCGCACTAAAGGATAAAAATTACCTTAAAAATCTGGAAAAGGGCAGCGTACAGAGGAAAAGCATTGGGAACAGCCTTGGAGACGCTGTTCAGAACAGAAGCTGCGCGCCTAAGCCACTATTTACCCCAGGGAAGCACAAGACAATAAGCAAACACGTAGCGGGTGATCACAGAAACCCTAGGCGAGAATGGGCAACAGGATATTGGGCAGTGGCGGGTCAGGCAAACATACGACGAACATACGGAACCTTAGAGAAATCGAGGAAATTCCCAGAAAATTCCGGAGCCTAGGATAGCCAGGCCACTACAGCACGACCGCTCGTAACCACCCGCCTGTCGATTCGTCGAAATCCCGGGAATTTTCGCTAGCACAGCTGGCAACAGTGACCGTATGTGGAAATATTTGAACGCGCTACGAGATAGTACATGAACTGAAGAGACGCAGGACGCAACAAATTTTCCACAGAACAGGGCTAGCCGTTGCGGATGTGGCGTTAATTGAGGTCGTCTGTTACCTAACCCCCAGGAAGTCATTCAATGTTTGCACAAGAGCCTCTGTAAGGGCCCACAAGGGCTCAGCAGGTAGGCCAAGCAGCTGTGGGACCAACAGATCCCTAAGTGGGTTCTGGATGGCAGCTGATGCACCATCAAGGGCAGCTCCATCCACTTCTGACAGAGTCCATCGCAATGAATAACTGAGTATGGACGTACAACGCTAATCACACATTTGCATACAACACTGCACTGCTCGCAACAACATTGTGCACGAAGAGGAAAGTAGAAAGAGAGAGAGAGAGAGAGAAACAGAGAAAGAAAAGAGCAAAATATAGAAAAAGGAGAGGAAGGAGCGGAAATTCTGAAAATTGGAGAAACCAAGTGGAAAAAAATGTCCAGAAAGGTCAAGCCTATAAAAGTTGTGGTTTTGTAAGATTATATAAAGCTATACTTATGGGATATTAAAAAGCATAGTTCAGAAAAATGATGAAAAAATAGTACAGAAAAATGATGAAAATAAAAAAAGTCAATGAATAAATAAGCAATACAGAAAATAAATATACAGAGAAAATCTAGGCAGTGAAGAAAAGAAAAGAATGACGAGAAATAAAGAGGAAAAAGCTTTTCATCCAAGACTCTTCAAATAGTTTCCTCTTGGAATTGATGCACAACAGAAGTAGGATGAAGCGGGAAAGAATGATCTTTTGC
>JARK01001341.1:2970136-3001059 GCA_000688135.1 Ancylostoma ceylanicum | reverse complement strand
GGGGGTGGAGGGGGAGAGGGAGAGAAAGAATGAGAAAGAAAGGGAGAGAGGAGAGGTAGCGAAGGAGAAAAATATGTCAATGGACAAAGGGGGAAGGAGAAACGGGTGAGAGGAGCAGAAGAGAGAAAGAGGAAGAAAAGTCTATCTCGAAAGAGAGGGAGAGAATGAGGTAGGGGGGAGAGAGAAAGAGAGAGCTAGAGAGAAGGAGGGAGCAAGAGAAAGAGAAGGGAGAGAGGATAAACAGAAGGGAGAGAGGGGAGGAAAGAAATTAAGGGAGAGAAAGAGGGAGAGAAAGAGAGGGCGAAAGAGAAGGAGGGAACGAGAGAAAGAGAAGGGAGAGAGGAGAAAGAGAAGGGAGAGAGGAGAAAGAGAAGGGAGAGAGGAGAAAGAGAAGGGAGAGAGGGGAGGAAGGAAATAAAGGGAGAGAGAGGGACAGAGAGAGAGAGAGAGGGAGAGAGAGAGAGAGAGAGAGAGAGAGAGAGAGAGAGAAATGAAGTAGTGGACGAACAAGAGCAACATCCACTTAGATACTGATACTGTATGTATTTGTATGCTAAGTGCCGTAATTACACTCATTTTATATTTATTTTATAGGTTTTTTACTAGTATACTGAACTTGTAAAATTGAATTTGTACTACATTATGCGCTAGTATTTAATACTGCAATCCACACATTTCAAGAAAAAAATAAAAAAAGAAGAAAAGTAGGAGGAAATTCAAAAAGTTACATGCTATGCCCGTATATGTTAGTTACACGGCTTTATTTGTTCATCACGTGCATCTCGAATGCAAATAAATAAATAATTAAATAAATAAGTAAGTGAATAAAAAGATGGTATTAGGAAAGGACCTTAGAAGAAAAGAATATTCCAAGGAAAAAGCGAAAGGGATGAAACAGCGGAGGAAGAACGGTCAGCGCCGTTGTGGAAGAGCGGCGGAAAGAATGTCCGCACAAAAAGTGGATAGATTCCGAGCGCAACGCCCAATGAGAAAAAGTGACAGAAAAAGCAGAAAAAACCGCGGGCAACGGAAGAAAGAGACGTTGTGTTCGAGGTTGCAGAAACCTGTTGGGAGTATGGATCGTGGGGAAGTAAAGGCTGGTGAGGGATAGCACAGGGTAAATGGCTTTTTAATCGTTCACCCTTTTTAAAGGTTCAATTTCGGATGAATTCCTGTGGTGCATTGAAAAAGTGCTCTGTTGAAGGTCACAGACCAACTGCTCGCCGTATTTCCGTAGAACCAGATGATGAGGTTATGTAGCTAACGACCTCCATCCATAGCTATTTGGAAATTTATGGCCAACTGCCAGCACGACACGCAACACCCAAATGACTCGAATTTTTGACTCATTCTCCATGAAGCAGTAATCTCTCGTCGAAAACTCCAGAAACTCTAAGCAAAACGGAATTTCCACAACTCGTGGTGGGACAAATAATTAATTAGGGCTAATTACACACAGCACAACCAGTTCGGGAGATATCTAGTGCAAATAAATCACATCGAATGCGCTATATAGTGTTCTTAATGATGCGGATACTGCTGAGCGCTGGAACAGGTGAGCATAAATAATACCCCCGGCTGCTGGTCGGGGTGTCATTGGAGAAATGCGCTTACTCCTGACTTATCTCTCAAGTTGCGGGAGTATGGGGTAAACGGGTGACTGTCCATGCTAAAGATGTGCAAGTCTAGAAATTTTAACACTCCTAAGTACCCCGGCTAATCCCAGTTATGGATCAAGGCACAAGAGGCCATGTACGTACGGAGAATCGGATCAAGAACAAACAAAAATATGGATAGGAATCTTTCCGAAGGCTGGATGCATCATTGGAAGATTGGGTTATTTCATACCTTTGGTAGCAGCTAGACATAGACCTGAATGCATCACTGAGATTACCCATGGTAAACGTGTTAAAGTCCGTGCTAACGATGGGTAAATTCATGTGATGTTGACACGTTTACCCTGGCTAATCTCAATGATGCATGCGGCTTCTGGGTACAAACAGCTTCACGTATAGGTAAATGCCAGGTAAATAAGTAAATATGGGCACGTCAATACGTTTACCCTGGGTAATCTCAATGGTGCGTTGGGCTCGTGTGTTACCACAGCAAAAAGCCGAAAACGTAACGAAGCAAGCAATCAGCAGAACAATATTAATAGGTACTCGATTATTTACCCAAAACAGTTACCAGATTTTACCTTACCCAGCTGGGTAACATTTCCGCTAAAACTAACCATGCTTAATCACTAAAGGGCTCACGTAAGAGTAAATCCAGAAATCTTCCAAAGGAGGCAATTATTACCAAGATGGGTGAATTTTGCGGTTAAGAATACATAATTATGAGCAACAGAATTTATATATTTATTTATTTACTTATTCATTTATTTGATACTATTTGTTTATTCAGTACGCTCAAGGGGCAGAATGAGCTGGTGGTGAACGAGACTTATTTTAGCATGGAAACTCGTCCAGTTACGACGAGCAAACAGGGAGCAGTGCCATGGAAACCCTAGGAAATCACTTTGAGGAAGAAAGTTCTGGAAAAAGGATTAAAGTTGGGAGGAAACGTTAATGCGAGGGCTATGGTAACACTAGACCCTGGCTCATAATGGAAATGATAACCCACGAATCTTAAGGTTTCCCCAATGAAGCCATAGGGCATCGGATTGGTAAAATTGGATTTAAGAAGTTTAAAGACAATAAACATCCACTAAGGTGTAGAATACAGCAATATAAAGCGCCTGAATCACAGAAATGTCTATCCTTGGCCCCTTGCCAAATCAAGAACAGCAGTAATACGCATTTCTAATCAGCTAACCAAAGAACACCAAGGTCAAACCTCGTCTCAATCCATTAAAAATTGCCTTTCAGAGCCTGACACTTGCCTTTAAAGGCACCAGGCAACAAGATGACCTTATAACGACCCTTAATGTGCCCAATGACGTGCATTAAAATACACAAACCACACAAAGCCTCGCCTCATATGGCTTAATATCAATTAAACGAGCCGTGTTACCGCCGTCATACCGAACAATACAGCAGAAACAGCAGCAAAAAACGCCTCGCATCGGAAGCCTGGCATCGCCACGCCTCCGCGTCTAATGGATTCTTAACGAATACCATCAGAATGTATGGGAGTTTCTTAGCGAAATCTATAAATAAACACAAATCCGTACAGATTCCTACATTGACGCAAATTTACAGAACATTTCACAGTAGACGATCAACGACTAGTATAGAACCAGTAAATATTTTTGTTGTCGACAAGGTTATCACCGCTCAAATGCGCACTAATTACACGTATCAGCAGCTTTGAAGTGCTTCTCCACCAATCAGCCAAGTTTGACGTCACAGCGACAGGATTCGTCGACAAATAATAGTGATGTGCTTGATTAAAGGGAAGCTTGTACGGATATTTGATCAGCTGACACCTGGGCTGACCAGTTGCTGGGAGCTGGGGAGCCGCCGGTGAGATCGTACGGATACGTTAGACCTACTCCGGAAATAGGAGGCGTAAAATGTGACCAAATATGGACAGCAAAGGCCTCGATGATTTGAAAAAATCAATAAATCGATCGCAACGAAAGGCGAGATCACGTGTGCAGTCCTTTTCGAAAAGATAGACGAATTTCGTGAGCGCACAATCGCTGCGGAACCTGCATGAGGCATGCGGAGAAAGTACGCTCCAAGCGAGAGGGTCGTGTAGGTCCCGCCACGATTCTGCAGCCGCGACGCGACGTGAAATCGCACGCACAGTCCGTCTATCTTTTGACTGTAGGTACGTATCAAATACATGGAAATATATTTTTCTATTTATATTTATTTAGTTGCCGCCTACAACTCAAGCCTATAGGGGCAATTCATACTTTCACATGCGTGCGTAAGTCGCGCGTACGGATAGGTCCAAACGCACCTCTGACGCAACGCAACGGCACGCAAGACGCGTGCGTTTGCCGCGGCGGTGCTCTCTTTCACACCGCACATGCGAGGATGGCTAGTTTCAATGGTAAATCCCCCGTAAATGAATACGAGCGTGCGTATTACGTGCGATGACGCATAGACCTGTTTTAAATGCCCAGAGCACCGGTGTAAAATTTCGAATGTACAGTGAACTCCAAACGCCCGTAGAAAAGAGGCGGGACAGCGGCGCGGCGTTCTTGGGCAGAGGCACAGGGGCTCCGCATGCTGCTGGCAGAAGCAGACAACCAGGGCCAGCATGCAGCCCCTGTGTCTCTGCCCAAGAACGCCGCGTCGCGATCCCGCTCCTTGTCTACGCCTGTTTAGAGTTCACTGTAGGAGTCCAACACAAATGGGTAAATAAAATATAGTACACATGTAGCACAAAATTAAATACATAAAGTATTTTCGTGTAACTGCAGTACTCTCTACTCACGACAAAGGGACCCTGGCCCATGGCGCGAAGATTACATAACCCGGAATACCCGAAATATTGGAATTTTCCCCGAAAGGTGAGGGTAATTTGAGAGGACAACCGGCCAAGAGAGCCCTTTCTTCAGCAAGGACACCACAGTCAAGGATCCGCATTTTTCAACATCAAAACAGGTCTTACGTGGCCTTATTCACCTATAATAATGACTGGTTCGTCGCGAACTCGGGCAATTTTGAGAATTTCCCGGAAAAAGACCTCGAAAAAGTGCAAAAAACGTCAGCGGCCTTGAAGACCACTCGAATTCAATGGGTTCCTTGAAAAAGTGATTAGCCATTGAACTTTGCTTTAAAATCTTTTAGCACATTATTTTTATACTAACAACTGAATAAAAACCGAATGATTTAATAATAAATATTGATTTAGGGGACGGGATGAAAAAATCCGGAATAAATGTAGAAAAAAATTGTATTTCTAGTTGGTTTTGAACATCCGAATTTTCTACTTATTCGGAACGGAATTTTCAAACTAGGATATATCTAATGTTGTTTGAATAGTATTGACTGAATAAAAATCAAATTATCAATTATTTGTTTATTTATTTGGATTTGGTTGATTTATTTGGATAACAATCCAGAAATCCTTTCAAAAAAATAGAACATTCCAAGAATACAAAGCTTCACAGCCTTCATTTTCGTTTACCCAAAGGTGTAAAAGTCTCCCTCTCCTGAAAATTTCAATCTGTTGACTTATTCGAAATCGAATATTTGAATTATTCGATCAACACACCGATCATTTGCTTATAAGTAGAATTAATGTCATGACTTAAAAAGAGGCAAATAATGAGAAAATTCAGAAGGTCAGGTGAACACGCTCACAGGTTTACAGTGAGCTATTTTCCCACGCTAATCAATAATAAACACTGTCCCAAAACAACCATGCACATGAGAACACTGACACTTAGGAAGGACATCTTGAATGACAGTGGACATCCAATGCCATCACTGTTACATGTTGCTGGAAAAGTGCAAGATGTTAGGATACCCGAGGGAAATGTTTGGAAATGACAGCTTGTTCATCAAAACAAAAAGAAAAAACATCGCTGCAAAGAGGAAAAATGACGAAGGAAAAAACGATGAAAAGAAAGGCTAACAGCGAGAGTTTTCAGGATTCCAAAGCACTAAACTTCGACGTCCGGTGAATATTTGTTTAGAATCAATAATAATTGCAGGGATAATGGCTTGCTGGCTGAAATCCAGAATAATGGCAATTACCGTGCTCACACCAACAATCAATAAGTGTTTCGGCAAACATTGTGAAAACGACGACGACGGCGCACCCCACCCACCGAAAAAAGTGCACAATTTCAAATACGAACGCGTGTGTAAGCGGTGTTCGGGGTGTTTGAATGGGAGCGAGCATGCACCGGCAGTACTTTTGACGCGGGCCCCGAGTTTGCACGGGTTTCAGGGGAGGTCTGTCGCGGGGTTCACGGAGAAATTTGGATTTTTCCAAAAAATCTCCGTTTCACAGAGATTTAACAGAAAAATTCCTGTTTCTCATGGAATACTTAAGAATTTCGGAACCTCCTAGTCTGCTACAAATAAGGCATTGTTTGGTCTCCTGGGATAGGATTGTGCTGGATGTCCCGAGAACGAGTTGGAGAGGTGTTAGATGTCCAGAGGACAGTCACAATAAATCGAGGAAAGTAATGTGCAAGACATGGGAATCAATGAGAGGGAGAACTGACACATTTTTTCTTTCTGGAGTTTCGTTAATCCGTTAATCCACTCGGCGCTGGGATTTGTTCTTTTTGGTTCTTCACCAACCAGATTCCTTCCTAAATTTGCTATTTATTTCCTCAACTAATATATTGCTAACGATAAATTCCTCAGGCTCTTGTTACTTTGTTACTAAAAATCGTTAATGGCATAAATCAATAATTTTGTTTCTGGGTTTCCGTTAATCCGTTAAAGAGTCCCTGATGCACCCATTATTAGCATTTTTCTCCAGGTTTTTCTTAATTCCATACCATAGAATTTTCATAAATCCGTGGATGTGATACGTTATACCTAGAAAGGGCGGTGCTGCTGGGATGTGTGGTAGGTCACTTGGGCGAATTGACCAATTACAGAGCTCAGTTCCACCGCCTATGTACCTCAGGTGTAAGGCTCCACACCCTAAATCCGTTGAACATTGGCTGTCGGATTCGCCGTCAGCTCAATTCGTTAACCGTTATTAACGTTTGGATTTTCTGGATTTTCCGTCAATCCATCGTTAACGTCCTTTTCAGGGCCCTCGCTCATACGTTAATCCGTTCCTGGTGCAGTCTCAGGTATTCTTTCAGTGTTACTAGCCTAGTTCCTAAGATTTCGTTAATCGTTAACCAGCTAGTGGATCAATAATCCAGTTCTTTTACCCAGCAAATCCATCAGTCCATCGGTCAACCGCTAGCAATGCTTTTTCGGGCTTCCGTTAGATCGTTAGAATGCAGAAAAACTACCGTTAATCGTTAATAATGCGTTAAATGCGTCCAATCGTGACGAATAAAATCCAAGAAAAACTATGGAATGTGCAGTTAAAACAAGGAAAATCTGTTTTGAAGTATATTGGGGCCTAACTGGGCCCAAAGTTGTGTGGCCTATGTGGGCCTAACCGGGCCTAACGTTCAATTTCGACAAAAAAAACAAAATAAACAAATTAATTCGTGGGATTTAATAAATGAACTGAATATTAGATGAAAAACAAGCTCACAAAAAAAACTTGGCTCTGCGCCAAACCCGCAACTGAACCGTCAAAGCGCACATAACACCACATAATACATGTCGGTATGGCTCAGCATGAATAATAACACCATGAAATGACCTCCGTCACACTGTACAACCGCCACCAGCACCACTCGAACACCACCACCGTGGAACTCGTCCAATTACCCGGTACCGCATAAATGACAGCCGACCGAGCGACCGACACAGTTTAGAGCGCATTAGTGAACGGCAGCAATGAACGGGGAGCGAGTAGGTCATAGGACACGGATGAACAGTTACTCGTCGCGTTCGTGTGTGCAGTAAAAGTAAACAAAAACGGTTGCAGCACGGAAATCGCCCGGAAATCTCGGCTGGCCCGCGTCAGTACTCCACAGGCCCGCGCTTGATAGGGCCGCGCAACGGTGACTGCACGGTAAAACAACCACAAATAGATACGTGTATCTACGTATTAAGGAGCTCGTGACCGTGGAACTAGTTTTTACTACATACAACCGCTCGCAAAAGAAAACTATGCAAA
The DNA here is from genome assembly GCA_000688135.1 of Ancylostoma ceylanicum. Lineage (NCBI taxonomy): Eukaryota > Metazoa > Nematoda > Chromadorea > Rhabditida > Ancylostomatidae > Ancylostoma > Ancylostoma ceylanicum. The sequence goes on along the minus strand of JARK01001341.1, from coordinate 2,993,388 downwards.
CGATCGTTCACCTACTCTGACGCAAATAAACGGCATTTTACGGATTTACGGAACTACCGTATTTACCGGCAAACAGTAACGGTTTTTGCTTTTCAGAGCAAATATGGAGGTTTTTCAGGAGGAAAAGGAGTAGCAGGAAACTGCAAGTGAGCAGCAGGAGTGGTTAGGGATACTGTAAATGCAAAAGTCCGCAAAACTTTCTTGTGCAGACTCCTTTCGAAAGTGATGCGGACAAACTTTAAATGTTTGGTATACTGCGTTCCGTCAGGGACGATAATTGGGAAGGCAGCAGAGAAAAAGAACGCAAGAAAGTGTGCAGCATTCGGAGAGGAATGAGAGAAAAGGAGATTGTCCGCACGAATACTCAACTATTGTCGCGTATGAAACAGACTATAGAAAATCCATGAACCAGAAGACTGGAACAAACGAGTAAACAAATAGTAAACAAGTAAATAAACAAGTAAGATGCATAAACTTCAAGGGCGTAGGACACAAAAGTATTTATCAAAAGTTCAACACTGCTATAGAGCGCCATTTTCACCCTGTACGGTCCCGAAATGAAAGGGGGCGTGGCCACGCGGGGAACACCCAGTTACCGCAATGACCGCACGGTAATTACGGCGTGAAGTTCGTCGAAACAGGCCATAATTAACAACATTTTCGCAAGGACCAAGGACAATAAGACCTTCGAATAGTGCGGCACCCGAAGTGATCTACAGGTGCAGATAGCTTGCGCTGGCAGAATCCTAAGTGATCTACAGATGTAGATCACTTAGGATTCTTCGTGGATAGCTACTAGTCACAAACAGTGGGGAAAATGCAGTACTTATAGGACATAAGTAAGTGAAGGCCTGAAATTTGAATGAATTTCGGACTATTTGCCTTTTTTCCTATGGTATAGTATGTTTTAATGACTATGACACTTGGAGAGGAGTTAGAGAAAAAGAGAATACTAGGAAGTGTGCAGTATTCGTATAGATCACCAAGTAAAGCATGTAGCAGGCATAAATACTCAACTATCGTCTCTTTTGGAAAAGACTACACCTACACAACTATCGATTGCATGCACTATAAAATAGATAAATTATTGATTATTGATCAATACGTTAACCCATGTGTCACGTGCTCTACACCCAGCTGCTACCCAAGGGTAATCTCACACCCATAAATAGGAGACTCCCCAACCTTCTAGTGATGTAGCTGGGGTCATATCCATCACTGAGCTCACTCGTTGTAACCACCATTACCAATAAATTTAACCTATCAGGGTCCGTATGCATAGTTGAGATTACCCAGGGTAAATACGTTCACACCCGTGGTGACTATGGATAAGCTTAAGGGTCGGCACACTTCACCCGTGGTAATCCCAGTGATGCATCCGACCTCTGAAGGGTCAAAGAATCGAAGGTCAAAGGCCAAAGGTCAGAGTACTACAATGCCTGATTTTCAGGGAAAAGCTTTGGGAGAAAAACTACCGTAATCACTTCCATTGCAGTGCGGGGAAATTAGCATGACTAAGGGTGAAATAAAGGAAAAAAATAATAATGGAAAGAAATAAATATGAAAATAGCAAAAAAAAAAATTGTGCTCCTCATTCTGGGATTCTGAGGTTATGCAGGAGTCAAGAGTTTTCCAGGATTTCGTTATGGGGAAAAATGGAACTAAACATGACATCAGTGAGTTGTACATCGATAACGACACGATTTTGCTAACCATATAACCACAAATTAGACAGAATTTCGTTCTGGGACCTACAGAGACTGTGAAACTCATCCTTGCACTTCCAGAACATGTCAGGCATAGATGTGAGTGTGTATCTGTGCATGTCTGGATGGGGTGTGCGTGTCCAGTGCGCCTCATCCAGACAATTAGAACCCGCCGACCAAACAGCGCAGCAACCAATGCACCCACATGCAAAGAGTATAACGTAATAACCATAGAGGAATTGCGAAACACTAAGAGATGCATTCGGGAATCTTCCGACACGAAGTTGTGGATTCATACCCTCAGCCACGCCCACTTAAAGCGCCGGTGACGTAACGGAGTGCTTGCACGGCGAAAAACGCCTGCAGCGTAACGCACGCAGACAAAAGCGAGTGCCGACGCCGAAATCAGCTCAGCCGCAACGCAGCGCAACTGGGAAACCAGTTGCGCTGCGGGTGCGAAAAAGCCGATTTTGCTCCACGAGACTCCACAGAACCGCCGCGCCAACGGTGGTTGCGTTTGCGTCAGAACCTGGCTCAGTGCGAAGTTCTAGGATTATCGTTGGGAAATTACGTGCACTTGTTCTACAGGCTTTTGCTGGCGAAAAACAGCGAAACACACCTGTTGCCGGGCGAGTTTCCACCGGACAAAATTTCTTCACTTCGTCTGCTAATCCTTTCGAATGTTTAGGCGGGTGTTCAGGTGTTGCTGCGCTTGTTCCAGCGATTTCGCGCTTCAATGCGCTTCCAGTTCAGCTGGTTACCGCGAAAATAATGTTGGGAAAAAGGCAAAGACCAGGGAAAAAGGACTCTAGGGCCTGAGCTAGGAAGCTCAGCGGCAGAAAGGAAAGAATGCCAGGAAATTGACAAAAATCCACTTGATTTTCCAAAAAAAATTCCACAACTTTCAAGTGGGAACAATAAGTAATCTAGGTACGTATAATCAAAAAATCGGGCTGTGAGGAGAAATAGGGCGTTACCACGCTCCTGTGATTGGTGCATTCGTTCAATGTACCAATCGCCGTAGCCTGGTAACGCCGCACTTCCCCTCACGTTGATACCCAAGAATTCGGACAACTGTCACTTATTGGGACATTCATCTTAGGTGGGTAGAATCAGCATTAGGTATAGCATTAGGTATGTGGTTATAGTTACATATAGCTATTTTCCTTCCGTTAATATGAGCGCAGCCTACACGCGGATATAAGGGCAGTTTATACTATGTGCGTGCGTTTGACGCGCGTGCGTCCATATGATAAAAGAAGGGCACAGTCGCAGCCTTAACGCACACGTTTGCGGCCTCGCGTCCTTTTCATTGAGGACGTACATGCCACGTTGACTGATCTTCATGGAAAATCCTCTGCAAATTGATACGTCCGTTCGACGTGCGACTAACGCACGCACGTAGTATGAATTGCCCTATAATGCAAGGTGAGAGGACACAACCATAACTCGCCCCATCGCTAATATTCTGACCCAACTCAAACATTGATTTTTTTCACCGCTAAAATAATTTGCTCCATGGCTAATACTGTGACCCAATCCAAACTCAAGCATTAGCCATCATAGCTCGCTCAGTTGGTAACATTCTGACCCAATTCGGAACTCAACTATCAAACGGTTACGATAATGTGCCCTATTGCTAATTTTATGACCCATGGTTAAAACTCGACTGTTGAGTGGTTCATAGACTTGAACAGGCAAAAATTGCAGGGATAGTAATATGCACGTGAATTCCTAGAATGTTTGGTAGAGGGGACGTTGTGTTCTTTATCTGTTTATTTATTTGTTTACTTTATCGGCATGACTTATCTACTTTTTTGTTTATTTTCAGCTTGTTAGCTCCTACATGGTAAACAAAAACATAGGATTTGCACTTTTCTTGCCTATACCTTGCCTAATCTGAGGTCTACCTAATACTGCATAAATTCTATTAAAATTGGACATTAAACGTGATTTGGCAATTGTCCAAAAATTTTCCATGCGTGTTTCCGCGTGTTTGAAGTCCGCAATTGCACAAAAACACATAAAATTCGTGTCAGCTGCCTGGACAACGCACGGCAATATCGCAATTGCGATCTTTTCTTCGTAAAGTCGTCGGCAAAATCAAAGGTCCGCGTCATTACGACAAAAAAAGCTGGCTTCAAAGAAAAGTCCGCAATTACAGAAAGTGCCATAAATCTCGGTTTCAACAACAAACAAGACATCATCGCTCTCTATCGCACCAGCAGCTGACGTCGTCACAAAGAACAACATTTCGTTTTCCCATGCTGCTGCAATCCATTACGCCATGTGTTAGGCGATCTTGGCAGCACGAGTGGGCACTTCAGCCGCGGCCCGGACGTCTTCAAGGGGGCTGCTCGCGGACTCATGGATCTGGCCAGGTGTTTATGCACATATCCTCTCTGTCTGTGTGTGTGTGTTCACATGCGATTGATAGCTAAGCTAACACTTCACACGCACTTCTCACACACAGCAGCCACTGAAGACACTGTGCGCGGGCCTGCGGCAAGCTTCGAGTGCACCGCGGACCACTTCACTATCGGATTTCTCAGTGGAAACGGGGAAAAAAGGCTGCGTATAAAAAGGAAAGCTGCGCGTGAGCACAATGGCAAACAATCAGTTCCATTGGCAGAGTGTTTGACGAAAGGCTCGCGCGCGGTTTTTTCTCGTTCAAAGCGAAATCCGCGGGCTAATAAAGTAGCGATGAACACGTCCGCATGTCCGCCGCGGCTAATTAGTGCCGAAATATCTAAGAGGCTCATCCCTGGTGGGCCCCCGCGTGCCGCACATCTGTGCTAATCTTTTCCGTAACAGAAAAACGGATCTGGAATCGAGGATCAGATTACGAACGTCTGTTCACCCCGGCGAACAAACGACCACCCCACCCCGCACACTACTCCAGCACCACTTGTGTGGTGTACGCCGGACAACTGGTACAGAAATCCGAGCCGCAGATGGAAATCAAACATTTCCGGCTAAGGAAAGTGCACACTTAGGAAAAGACGACGTTCGTCGTTGAGTATCGGATGACCGCAGCCGAATGGGCGGCGGCCACCGAAACTCGATTCCATTTCTTTTTAGGCGCCACAAGAAAACCCCACTGTGCAGCGCATGGAAAGGACAATCGTGTTTTTCGGACAACTGCCATAAACATCATCAATCAGCATAGAGAGGAAATTGTCTAGCAAATATGCAGTAAAAAGATAGTACAGCGCATAAGTACGAACACGTTCCAGAATGACATATGTACTGCGGATTTTTCGCGCTGCAAACAGCAACTTCCGATTGTGGCAGTTGTCCAAAAAAAAGACAGTTGAATAAAAATGAGGAATTGAAGCGTGACAAAGCATAATTACCCTAGCAGAGTTGGATATGAGGAAAACGCATGAAAAAAGGAAAACAGCACAGTCATACGTAAGACTAGGGAAGGGAGTACCTAAAATAGGCTTGGGGAACAGTTCTCGCCCTAATTCGCGCGAAATTCCTTAGAAAAACCAATCTCATTAAATTTACAGCGAAAGCACGGTCCAAAAAATTTGAACAAATCTTGGAAAATGCCCACAGTGATCAAGTAAATATTGCAGAGACCTTGAATTCCTTGAACACAACAGAGGCCGAACGGCGGAGGAGAGGGGTGGAGAATGTGGGCGGGGCGAAATAATTACAGGGTTAGTCAATAAAATTGACAAAAAATACTCCTGTAGGTCTGCTTTTAGTCCCATTTTTTTCTTATTTTCCAAATCTACATTGTTTAGTACTGGATCATTTACATTTGTCACTGATTTTAAACGCCTAAGAAGCCTTATACCTGGACAGGGCGGTGCAGCCAGGCTCTGTGATTGGTCAAATCCCCCAAACGGCCAATCGCGTATCGCAGTCGCGCTGCCCGTTCCAGGTATGACTCCATACACCCCTTACGTATTAGTTTTTTTTTAACTAGTGAACCCTCTGTTTAGTAAATTTTTGCAGTTCTAGTCAAAGTGAGACCCAAACCCCGCCCACTTTCGTAAAACTCAGATATCGATGCAGGTTCCATAGCCTACTCAAACATCCATAGCAAGGCATTACTAAGCGCGACGCGTACCTATGCACCCATATTATCTATTAGTCATAAACGCGACGCAGTCTATCGTAATATTCAAAGGGCAGAGCACAAATGGATACTGTAGCCGTTAACCAGTAAGAATAAGCAAAATCCATGGCAATGCACAGCGCACCCCGCGTCATGTCAAATATGCATGTGCTGCTGACATGTATGCATGCGGATAGAGCGAAGAACGACTTGTCAATCATTTTGACAATTTGATAGTGGAGAGATACACATGGATGGAGTGACAAGTGAAAAGAATGGGGAAACGAGGAGGCGCAGAGAAAGGGAGGAAATCGAGCTGATGCAGAGCAAGTGATATTATTAGAGAGAGCAGAAAAAGGAAAAATTCAAATGAAAAAATGGCATAAAGTGAGAAAAGTATGGAAACGAGGGACAAGTGAGAAGAGTATGGAAGCGAAGAGACGCAGAGAAAGGGAGGAAAGCGTGCCGATGCAGAGTCAGTGAGGTCATTTAAGTGACTGGAAATAGAGAAAATGTACGGAAAAATCACCAGAAACTATGGAATATTTAAGAAAATGCTTTTCAGGATTTCTAGAGGGCAATCATATTACCAGAAGAAATATTTATCATAGTGAGACCCAAGCCACGCCCCTTCAACTTTTTGGCAGTTCTATGTATAACGACATTGAAGAAATTAAGCAATGCAGGGTAAAAAGGATGAAAAAACTAGGAACTATGATGAGAACAAGGAAATTTACTATTCAGGAAGAAATCCACCATTCGGGAAGGAAGAACTCGGAGGGAAGAGTTCAAAATCAAGGACAACTAGAAGAAAATAGTGAAACCCCTACACTCCGAGGACAGCCACAGTTCTTTGCAAAGACCACGGTGCCGCAGAAATTTGTTATGACGACGATGGCGGCCGCCCGGGGCAATGGCCCCGGGGGCGGGCCATTCGTCTTTTCTTCCGGAGTCGGCGGCTCGTCGCCGAATCGCGTCCGCAATGATTCACCGACGCTGGTGGCGGCTTGGACGGCGTGCGAGAGATGCCAAGTTGATCGATGTGGTCACATCGATCAACTGCTTATTTAATTAACTCATTTATTACAGGGAGATTTTTGAGCGATACAATTAAGCCGAACAAAGGCACATCCATAACCGCATATCAAATGGTTTGGGCCAATTTTTCCAACTCCGGGAGCGGGGGGGGGGTATGAAGGCCATTATACAACAGCATGCCTAAAAAACTTTAATAACCCAACGGGCCACCGTACTGGGTCAAGAACTTTGTTTACATCCGGGTAATTGCATAATTGCCCACAACAATAGCACAATTGCACCAGTGGGAGATCAGAGGTCGAGGCTCAAGTTCTCCCCTCCGCTTCTCTTGAGTTTTCCAAACCTCAGTTTTCCGGATCCACGGCACCTTAGGAAAACCGAAGCCAAGAAAACTACAGAAAGGAAATGAAATGGATGGAATTCATGTAAAAGCAAAAACAGGTTTAGTGAGGGTGTGTCGCCCAAAAAATATCCCTGAAACCGGTAACACGGAACAAGGCGAAGTCACTAACCAGGAAAAAGAAAACGCGAAGCGCCATCAGGGCTGGAAATTGCTTGGGATTTTTCTAACAAGGCTTTGAGCTGAAAGTGCTACACCTCAAGGATTATCCAGAATTGGAGCAGCAACCACCAAATTTATCCATAATTCACTCAAAAGTTGAGTATGATCCATGAAAAATTTGAAGCGTCAACGGAATACCCGAAGCTTAGCCGCAATTTATCCGGAATTCCATAAAATGCATGGTTTACATAGAAAATACCCAAGATTAATCCAGGAACCACTTAATGTAGAATCGTCGGGGCACTGGCGGACTGGTAATGGGGTAGGTTTATTTGCCGAATTGGGAAAGTTGACGGAAAAGGTGATTGAGAGGCGGAGCCATGGGACTTTGGACTTTGGAAATGGGGAAAAGAAAAGGATAAAAAATCAATAAAATGAAAACTGAAGGAAACGACATGGGAAAAATCAAATCCTTTTTACATGAGTCACATTGGAAGAACTGCGTCCCAATGACTTGTCATAGTCTCGAGTATTGAAAAAAAGGATATACGGATCCTGAAAGTGGGCGTGGCCTATTATCCCATTATCATTACTGGGTCATTAAGGGGAACCATTTTTCGACATCTGCGCAAAGCAGCCAATTTAACTGAAATTGCCATTAAATATATCAAAATGGTACTAGAGCAGTGGTTGCAGTAGTACCATTCCATTCCCGTGCTTCTTCCTACCCCATACTTCGCCTAAATGATAGCCCTATGGGATAAAAATAGCCCTCTTACCCCAAAGAGGACCACAATCAGAGCTTTTTGTGGCTCAAACTATAGCCCCGTCCCAGGGTCTCCGAAGAATTACGAGCAGTACAGTCAATTTCATCTTCGTCACCGGCTACGCCCACAACGAAACAGCTCGGCCACGCTGAGTTAACGGTCATTTCGCTAATGTTTAAACCACAACCGGCGCGCAGACGCGCACGCGACTGTTGCGTGGCCGAATATTTATGAACTTTACTGGGCAGTCGCGCAGCGCGGCATTTTCTTATGCGACTACAATCACAAAAGCAATTACGATGCGATGCGGTGCGCGTAAAAACGCGCACAGCACGCGAACGGACGCAAAATTACACACAAACTCTAGCTGCTCCATTATTTCTGCGTAGAGGTGTGTTTAACAAATGCTACACGAATTGGAGGCCGGTGCCAGATAGCCATGTCTTCATTGGAAAACAACGTAGAAAATGGGCGAACGGCAAGAAGAAGACGGCACCACTGCAGTTATTGTCGCCTAATGTCGCTTTCGCATTGTACTCGCCCTCGCTTGCTATAAAAAATGTGCAGGCCCTCAACAAATTTTACACCATTTTGAAGAATATTTTTAAAATTTTAAAATAAGGAATAATTTTCGAAACATAAATATGAGAAGAAGATAGACTAGAACATCCTGAAACAGCGAAAAACTGAAGGTCGAGAAAATCCGGAAATAGGAACATCAGGAATCGGAAAAAAAAAACCACTACTTCTGCCCTATGAAGCTTTACCGATTCGAGAGGTGCCAGTTGTACTCTAAAACCTAGTTAGGCGTGTCGATGGCTGACTAATAAAGCTGTTGCGCCTAACCTGTTGTCGCTTATACCCGCTTACTGTCGCTACGACTGCATTCGATTAGTTCGAGGAACTTTTTATGGTTCACAGCACCTTCCACTTTCACAGATGATCCCCACAAGACTCCAAACAACCAGAATCTATTACATCAACAGCGCTTAAAGTCGCTAGGTCTCGCTCAAGGTCGTTAGGTCTCGCTCAATGTCGCTCCTCTTGCTCCATAGCCAGACGATCTCAGAATGTCATATTAATCTTTCAGCAGTCAGTAACCCTAAGAAGCTTGTCCGGAAAATCTCCACACTTCTTCATTATTCAATTGTCTAGGAGCATCAATACTTATAGACTTTTTTCACATCTAAGGCGTACTACCTTCTTGTCGCTTACGTCCGCCCGCGGTCGCCTACACTCCATAGATTAAGCAAATTTTCCCAGTCGAATACATTCAGCATTCATGAAGTTTTTTCAAAGCTTAGAATACAGTGACCTAGTTGCAAAACCTGTACACGGTCACAACACACAAAATCGCTAGAGCTCGCTTGGAGCCGCTTAGGCTCGCTCAGTATCGCTTAATGTCGCCTTATCAAAATAATGTGAAAACTGCGGGAAATTGAGTGTAAGGTGGTAATACTCAGCTTGCAAAGCGAGAAATGTCAATTCAGTCAGCAATTTAGCAACAATTTGTACAGAAGCTCCGCCCCTTTTAGCTACAAACTCAGAAAAATACGTCAAGTATGTGGACGCAATTACGTACTTTTTTCCGTCACTAAGAGAACCCACATGTGGCCGTTTGTATTCTTTGCTGGAAAACATCGCAGATGTGCGAAGAGCGCTATGCGAATGAAAAAGCGAATCGTTTGAGCTGACAAAGGTCGCACGTATCTTCACTACTGCAACATGACCGCTGGATTACTGTAGCATACTGTAAGTCGAATTTTGTGTAAAACATGATGAGCGTACGGTAGCTATAAAACGTAATAGAGAGGAAGAAGGAAGAAGAGATTAAATGTGAAGAAAAGTTGCTCCTATACAGACTTTGAACTGGTCGAGGAAAACAGAAATTGAAGGACGAACCCGAATGACGGGGAAACTCGTCCCGAAAGGGGCGGAGCTACCGGAGAAAAAAAAACGAAGTGTGGAAACTACGACAGATGAGATATCTATAGAAATAGCCTAATTCTTTTTGATGTCTAGCCCACAAGCCCACTCCGACATTTGAAGAATCCGAATTTTAAAACAAGGAAACTCGTCCACAAGTGTGTACAACGAAAACTCGTCCAGAATTGTATACTACCCTCCTCCCCTCAATTTCTCCCGAAAACTCGTACACAATTAGGTCAAGCAGGTTTTCTAAAAGAACACATGAGCTAAAAGAAAGCCAAGAAAGCTCAAATTCGAGTGCAAATCAAGCTTTCTCAACAGCGTCGCCAAATCAATCAATAAATCGATAAGCGCGAGCAAACCCAGTGTTTCAGCAGAACGACATGATGTTGAAGCATTCCGAGCGCAGATGCTTGGCCGACAGCCACCTGCGCTTATGCGGTTTGCGGCATGCCGATGAACCGCCGCGATAAATGAGATGTTTTCGCATCGCGTGCGACGTCGCGCGCGACGTGATATCGCATTAAAATCGCTGGTATCATTAATCATAGCGGTGCAGAACGGATAAAGCGGCGGCCCGATGGATGTTCCAGAAAAAACGGGTGCGGCCACCTAAACAGCTATAGTCAGGATGTTCTAAGGCAAATTTATGGACGGGCAGACATTCTCACAATAGAAGAGAGATCAAACTGTAGTAGTGCGCCTCAGAAGAGAGAGCAGAGATCAAAAGGAGACGCCCATTTGGGAAATGGACAAGTTTTCCATTTCTCTGCTACACTGTTGCTTAAAGCACTAGCACTTCTCAGCAGAGCTGTTTTCTCGCAGAAAAAATGACAATTTCGGGTGAGTACCATCGTGAGGTAAAAAGGGGCGTGGCCAACCAACCCTGATTGGCGCATTCAGTTCCCCTGACACAGCCACCTCTTTGATCTCGTGATGGGCTGCTGCATAGGCCAAGGGTCGTCTGGCTACGTTAGCTTTTCCCTCACGATGACATACACCCACAATTTGCAATGAAACGATAAATATGAAATTGCGGTCATCCTCTGTGACGCGGACGAGTTTTCCTGAGCCCCTATATGGCTTTAAACATTGTCAACTTGCAGAGCCAAGCCGCCCTAAGCACCAAATATAGCCGTAATAAGGATTACTCTAACAAGAGGAGCAGAGAGGTCTAATCAAGAAAAAGGCGGGTTGGACGAGTTGTCCGCTAATTCATCTGTGGGACGAGTTGTCCGGTAAACGACAAGAAGTAAGAAAACTCGTACATACCGGGTGGTGATAATGAAAATAGGCAGGTCAACGAAAAATTTTCTTAACATTTACTGTCACAGAGCCGTACTAAAGGCGTCAACGCATTCACACAGCCTAATCAAATGCAGGATAACTCGTCCAGAGAATGGGCGTCCAACTACAGCACACCTGCATGTCCTGCCAAGGCCGATATCGCAGACCTACAAGTTCTGTAGCAATCGTATATTCAAGCCATGGTAGGGACAGAAACACGGAAAACTCGTTCAAATAAGACCCTACTTGCAGAAAACTCCAAAAAAATCTCGCAAGAAAAGCTCCGCCCACAACGGAGACAAATCCAGCGCCGAAATAAATCTTCCACGAGGCAGCCGGGATATTTATAGGATAATTTCTCATTCGATTAAATTCGTTTTAAATTAAACTGGCTGCCGATAGGTTCTTTGATAGAGTGGCTGTCAACACCATCACATTATAACATTCAAGTCGGGTGGATGAGGAATATTTATAGGGCGATCGCCACGCCCACTTTGAAAGTATACCTCTTTTGAGGTGAGCTATACGATTATAGCCTTAGCAGAGTAAAATAAGGGATCGGACAGGTTACCATTTTTTGAGAGGTAGCAGAGAAGTAGAGAAAATGAAACTGACGCACTTTGGGTAGCAAAACTAGATGTTTGAGGGTTTAGCCAGGGAACAGATAGACTGCCACTTTTTGAAGAGGTACTAGGGAAGCAGAGAAAATTAGCAGAACGAAAAGATAGTGCAGTTGAGGATATGCAGATAGCAGAAATGGATATATTAGGATCCATTTAGGAACTGACTGAGTCATTATTATTGGAAAGAGAGCAGAGAAGCAGAGAAAAGAGAATTGACGCATTTTAGATAGCAAAACTAGATGTTTGAGGGTTCAGCCAGGGAACAGATGGACTATGATCTCTGGGGAGGTGTCAGAGAAGCAGAGAAAATAATCAGAACGGAAAGAAAGTAAAGTTGAGGAGGTGCAGATAGCAAGAATGATATATTAGTGTCTGTTTAGGGATAAGCCAATTTATTGTTATTGAAGAGGCACCAGAGAAGCAGAGAAAATCGAGTTGAAGTAGTTCAAAAAGGAGAATAAGCAGCATTATTGTGCAGTTCGGGATTAGCCAGATTTTTTTCTCGAGAGGTAACAGAGCAAAACAATGAAAATAATAAATAAATAAATAAATAGATAAATAAATAAATAAATAAATAAATAAATAAATAAATAAATAGATAAATAAATAAATAAATAAATAATAAACCAATAATGAGTTAATTTGAATTATGTCAAGGATCCTGGGGTTTGTTAAATAAAAAACAGACATTTTAGGGCTCGTCTAGGGAACAACTAAATTCTCATCTATTCGAAGAGGTAGCAGAGAAGCAAAGAAAATAAATCAAATGCACTTTGGTTAGAGAAACTACTTATTTTAGTGCACAACAAAGACAAGCTAAGCTATGATTGATGGAGAAAGTGCAGAGAAGCAGAGAAAAAAGTTCTCGAGCAAATTCAAATCAGAAGAATAGCTGTTTAGGAAACTAACCTGATAGAATTTTCCTGTTTGAAAGTGTTTCCTTCGATAATAAGGATACTGTAGAAAAAACTGTAAGAAATTTACTACAAGGGTAATTATGGGAAAACGTATTGTAATGAAAACTATACAAAAATGGAAACCCTCGAGAATTCCAGAAAATATCCATATGAGGAATCCCTGACTGGCCTGAAAATCCTGCAAGAGCAACAAGCATCGATGAAAAAGAACTTTTCATTGTACTAGTCGCTATCAAACAAGTACAAATTCCATCTGGCAGCCGGCCAAGTCAAACACGTCCATGGGACAACAAGACGAGATAAGACACGTTGGTTCCCGCACACCGACACCGCGGCTCAGTACAGTAACCTCACAGTACAGTAATCCTCGCAGGGGTCAGCTCCAGAACACAAATCCCATTAAAAGACACCATGCACCAAATACGGAAACTATTAAAGGACGCACGGATAATCCGCGATTAGCCGCGGGCTGAAGTGCGAAAAGCAGGTCTGCGGTCGTGGATAATCCGCGGAGAAAACGCGTGCGCGCACAGCAGCATACACCCCACGAGGAGCGCTTCTGGACAAGTGGTGCTGGATCGAGAGCAAACATTTCGCGACAAAAACACATGTGCGAGCCAGAGAGCGAGGGCCATAAAGGGGTTTTTCTCAGAAGGCCGCGGGTTAACTGAGACGCGGACCGATGTCGTACAGCAGGATTATTACCACTAATCGTCAAACAACGCCACGGTGAGAAGGTGAGAAAAACAAAAGATCTTCATGAGATCTTCTGGTGACAAACAAAACAACCGCGGGCCAGTTTATTTACTGGCGTCCGCGCTATGCACCACAGCTTTGAAGACGCGGGCCAACTAGTAAACATACAAAAGGCGACGAAGAGGAGGAGGACAAGTGAAAACAGCTGGTTGAATGGGCGAAAAGGTGACAATGACGAATATTTTGGTGCTTGGAGGGCATGAGAGTAAACTCTGGAGCAGGCTGTATAGGGGCGGAGTCAGCATGATCCAGAAAAGCTTCAGGATTGCCTCTCCAGTTTTACCCACCTGGACAAAACTTTAAATTCCACAAAAGCTGAACTGGTCTGGTAGAGTTTATACATAGTGAAGGTCTTTCTGGAAGATAATTTTTTGGTAAACCCTTTATATAACCTAGGGTCATATCTACCTTTGGATTTACCTATGGTAACCTCGAATGCCCTCAAAGCTTACCGATGAGGGGCCGGGTGGACCATAGAGATTACCCATGGTTAACATGATAACATACCCAAATGTACTGTTTCCTTGGCACCCATCCACATTTTTACCCACGCGTCACATACCCTGCACTCGGCTGTTACCCAAGGGTAATGTCATACCCATTGATAGGAGACTCCTCATCCTTCCAATGATGTATCTAAGATTATATCCATCACCGAGTTCACCCATAATTACCACGATTACCCACGATATTTACCTTCTTGGATCTGGGTGCACCATTGAGAATACCCAAGGTAAACGTGCTGGCTTACGTGCTAACGATGAGTAGAGGCAGACTTGTGGGATGTCAACATGTTTACCCTAAGTAATGTTACCGACGCAGGATCCCCGAGGCTGCATGCGCCATTGAAATTACCCAGGGTGGCCGCATTAACATATTTCAAATTTATCATCGTTAACGTGAGCGCCAACACGTTTATCATGGGTAATCTCAATGATGCATCGGGACTCAGGGCTCGGATAGGTAACCTCATACCCATGAGTAAAAAATTACCCATAGATGGCAGTGGAGTATAGGTAACGTCACGCATGAGTAAACGTACCGATAGGTGCCAAGCAGAGAGGAGACTTAGGTAGGGTAACAATCAGGCCCAAATCGGAGACATATCAAAAAGTTTACCCATACCCTATAAAGCACAACGTAGGATAAGCTATACCTGACCACTGCTGAAGGCTAAACAAAGGAGTTTACCCCAGCCAATAAGATTATCGATACTTCGTGGTAAACCTTTACCACCATCTCTAGTTAGGACGTCCCTAAGCCTGGATGAATTATTGCGATTACCCAGGGTAAATGTATTGACGCCCATGCTAACGACTGGTGTGTGGGTGGCACGTTTACCCTGGGTAATTTAACGATGCAAGAGGGCCCTGATGACAAACCCCTAAAATAATCTGAAGAGTAAGAATAATAATGACTCCTTCCAATGAAATGTGCCAGGATTTAGCAACTTACTGGTTAAAAAAACATAAAAGGCAACGATGACGCGGACAACTGAAACATTTGCCCAAAAATTTGCACCGCGTCCCGGAAATACGATGACTCAAACGCTCCGCCCACCTTTTCGTCGGGCGAGAAGTGACATGGGGGAGTTCGTGGGGATCACGGTGTCAATAACCGGCGGCCGCCAAAGAGCGAGCGGCCGGCTCAACGATGACAACGCAGCCAAGCGAAAGCGTTGGCACGACGCCAAATCGAATTTTCAACGCTGTCACGTGGTTTTTGGTGTTTCAAGAGCGGCTATCTCCTTATCCAGAAAAGGAAAGCTTCCAGGAGCAGCAGCTATGTGGATCAAAACGATCCAGGAAGCCGCCTCTATGGGAGCTCCTCCTCTCCCCCCTTAGGACAACTGCCACAAAAGTCGCCCCAGGAGGAAAAACCATAGGAGAAAAGGCCGGACATTCGCATTACGGCCGATGTGATGTGAATATGTCAGGATATCCGTACCACTTGCACTGGCACACAGTCAAGTGTCCCAGGAACACCTGTCCGCTGGCACAGACGCACCGGTTCTGCTGGACGTCCGCGGCCTGCGAGGACAAGAACAGATTTCACATTCCCCGCACCAGTTGTCATACACCACGAGAATAAAGAACATGACAAGCAGACAAGCACAATTTGCACTGATTTGGGCGGAGCTTTGTGCGGCGAATCCGGACAAAGAGAGGAACTGCTGCCGTAGAAACATGGACAGATTAGCAGACGTCCACAGAATCCAGGAAAACAAGGAGGAATCCCTATTCTGGGGAGAAAATTCAGGAGGAAGGCGCTGCACGGACACATCGGGCTCGTTTTGTTCCCGCCACAGGAGAACCAAGGAACCATTGAATCAGAGGAGAAAACCGGAAAAGTTGAGTCAGTGGCGACTGTTGAAATGGAGGATTACAACAAAAACTAGGCGTTCTGTGGTATTGACGCTCCGAGACTGTTTTCTCCGGAGAAAACGCGCGCGCGGCTGGAAAATTGCAAAACATGACTTCGCATCTTCCAAACATAATATATCTTCCGTTTTTTTTCTTCACAGCAACACCTTTCTGGAAAATTGGCGGATCCTGAGAGGAAATGAAGGAGTCAGAAAATTGCTTGGCAATTGTAAGTCAAAAAAATTAAATTATTTCAGCGGACGTAAGAAGAAAAACTGAAAATACGAAATTTACCGGTTACCTCCTCTTGTGAGTGACACCGCATTCACTGCAAATTTGCCAAATAGGAACCAGGAAATCATCTTACTTCTCAAAAATTTTTGCAGCATTAGGATTACCTTAGGTTAACGTATGTATTACCCTGGGTGACATTTGTAATCTCACAGCGATGAGCATTAGATGAACTATGAGTAGTAGCTGAGTATGGACAACGTCACACGTCACACATGAATAAACAAATTGATGTATGCCAAATAGAGGGTAAACCTGGGTAGGGTAGCAATCTTACCATGGGTAATCTTAATGTTGAATCGGATCCAATCGGCACACATCAAAAAGTTCACCCATATCTCATATTACGCAATGTGGAATAAGCTGTCTACTACTGACAACTAAACATGGGAGTTTACCCAGGCAGTAAGGTGGTCGGTATATGTAGTCAGCCAATATGATTATTGATAACTCACGGTAAACCTTTACCACCATCTGTAATTATAAATACGACCCCTGGACCTGGATGCATCGTTGCGACTACCATGGGTAAAGGTGCTGGTGCCATGCTAGCGATAGGTAAAATTGTGGGTATTGACACATTTACCTTGGGTAACCTCAATAATGCATGCGGCCCTAGAAACTTCTCGTCTACCATGTTTCACTTCGAAATTTCCTTCCAGTAAGGGAATTTTCCACTGAAATAATTTTCCTCCGAAAATTACATGTCGCGCCAATTGTCATGAAGATAATCGACAACAACAATTCGAACAGGTTTAACACGTTTGGTCGGTTTTTTACAACTTGCAAATTACCAGTTAGTCGTTCATAGTCTAGTTGGTCACGCGCGCGCCGCGCATTGAACGCGACGAACATGTGCACACTTTACGAAACCTGTCATTTAGAAGTGAATGGTACGGTAGAATCGTAGGAAAGCGTGAGAGAAACAGAGGTTTATTGTCTAAACTTTGGTGGCTGGCATTTTCTGTCGAGGTAAATCAAACGGTTAAGAATAACCCAGGAGCGTTACCCCATTGGCTGACATCTATGATCAGCGGAAGTGAAAACTTCAAGAAGAATTTCCAGCCGCAAGCCATGGTTTCTGGATTTTCCGAAAAAAAAAAACCAGTGAAAAATAGACTCTGAATGAATGAATGTGAATGAATGAATGAAAATGAATGAATGAATGAATGAATGAATGAATGAATGAATGAAGAAGAATGAATGAATGAATGGAATGAATGAATGAATGAATGAATGAATGAATGAATGAATGAATGAATGAATGGATGGATGAATGAATGGATGAATGAATGAATGAATGAATGAATGAATGAATGAATGAATGAATGAATGAATGAATGAATGGGATGAATGAACGAACGAACGAATGAATGAATGAATGAATGAATGAATGAATGAATGAATGAATGAATGAATGAATGAATGAATGGTCGAATAGTAAATCGAACAGGGCACCAAGTAACTTCGAACAGATTTTAGAGCTTACTATGGAATTTGTAGGAACACGGTAGGGTAATCGATACCTATGGAAACTACAGGTACCAAATGGATGGTTGAGTATAAACCAGACGAACGCGAGTCAACTGCCAAGTGCAATAAATAGCACCATTGCAGCGACGCGACTGCACTCATCCATTCAAAAACATCTGGACACCAGTGACACAACCGGAAAACACCGGTCCTGACACGAAATGTGTCTCACATAATGAACACGTCGCGCCGAAACAAAGACAACATCGTCGCCACGGCGCATAGTCGACGGCACAGAGCGAGAGGTGATCTATCGCGTTGGTTGGCGGAAACAGCGCAGGGATGAGCGGCGGCTGTGGATTCGCTGTGGAGTGAGCAGAGCGGCTGCACTACACGAGCCGGGTTTTAAACAAATCTGGAGGTACGCAGCACAGGATGTGGACAACTGACATCGGCGGAGAAAGGAGAAGACGACGAGGCCCACGAGGCCTCGTGAATTTCGAGAGAAAAAATCCTGGACAAGGCTGGAAAAAATGGACAAACACTTCGGCTTGATTTGACAGCGGTTTTAACATAGCTTAAGACATTGGGTTAGCAAGCAAGGTAGGTGTGTGCATGGATTCCAAAGGGTGGATGAGTTTCCACTGTGGATGGGTTTTTATATAGCAATGCGCTATTGAAAAGAATATAATAAAGTGTACGAACACGTAGTGAAACTATACAGGATGGCTGAAAAGTATTGGCGCGTTTTTCAAAAGTAATATTTATCTGAGGTTGTTGTATGCTGAGACGGGATGTTGATTAGTATATTGGTCCCATATAAGCAAAATAACTATAATACTTTCTTCCAACAGAGTAGCATTCCTGCACGTGGAGAAAATCGACAATGACTTTCTCTGACACCCGTGTGCCTTTATCCCCTTACTTGAAGGATAAAAGTCTTGGAACAATACGGATCGTGGCCGGCTCAATTTCTCTGCTTAGCGCAACTTCGATGAAAAGTCATCAAGCAGGAAACTTTCCATCTTGGACCGTATGAACTCACAGAGATAGGGACGAATCAGATCAGGTTAAGGTGCGGCGTACCTCCATTTTCGCGATCGCACCTTTGAAGCTTGTGGAGGAAGCAGTTGTGAACATTTCGAGCAATTCGTCTACATAGTGTTATTTGGAACATTTCTGTCTCACTGGGACAAAAAAGGCCATCCTTGAGCGTTTACTTTCAAGAATATAGCGTTTTTGCGCGCGCCAATACTTTTCAGCTACCCTGTATATAATAGTGAGTTACTAAATACAGGAAAAATATACCCCAAATAGTAAGCAAGAGGATATTAGTGTATAGAAGGTGATTAAGCGATAATCAACGATATAACGATTGAACGATAGCCGATGGATGGCAAAAATATTAAACCGGTCCCGTGGGACAGAAAAGACCTCAGAGTAGGTAACCAAAACGGTGGCAAGAATTCATTAAGGTTGCGTGTGGTCCTATATGGATACAAAGAGCGAAAGACTGAGAAAAATGGGCTAAGATCATGGAAATCGATCATCGCAGAATTCATCAGCGCTGAATCGTCTGAGGTGTCTAAGGTGATCAAAACAAATTACCTTTTTCAAAGGCTATCCTGATAGTTTGCAGGAGGAACAGTAAAATATACCAAACATGAAGAGGTCCCATTCCAAGAAATGACCAACTTCAGGCTGGTACTCAAACACCTCTTGTAGAATTGTCCCAATTTACGGCGGGGGGGGGGGGTCCACGCCCTGGACCTAAAAAAAGACACTACGACAAGAGCAGCATTGAACAAGTTCGTTTCTCGCGATGCACTTTCAATCGCATTCTGTTGAAGTGGCTAGTGCATCGGAAGAGGTGAAAAAACCAGAAACGCCAGCGCGAGAATCAAGAATTCCATTCACTTTAAAGCAGCGATGCGCTTCTTGCCTCCGGCTGCGGCAGGCCGAGTGACTAGCAACTTGTCCGCGAAAAAACCGCCGGAACGTCAGCGTTCATACAGGACATATGGGTGTGTCTCGGTCGTGAAACGCTTGGGAATAGGCGAGAAAAAGCCTGCACAGGAGCATGGAAATGGGGGAAAGGGACAAAGAGAAGCAAGATCATCGAGTGGTTTTGAAAACAAGATCATTTCTGCTAATGGATTATAGGTTTGAGATGCTCCACTGTGTTACTATATGTTCTTGTAGCATTCAGATTAGGTGGATGTGCGGCACTTATGTTATGTTACCATTCAACACCTGGACACGAACGGTTTGAACTGACTAGAGAGTTTCAGTTTGTGAAGACGTTACGGACCGTTTTGTTCTGGTAGTGATAGAATCCTTGTTCTGTCGTTGGATTGTTCTTCAGTAGCAGCCTGCCTACCTGGCCAAATTGTTGCTTCATATTATTTTTTGTGTTGTATTTAACCGATGAAGAGTTCGTTAAACTTCTGTACTGCCGGCTGCGGGTCATATGAAACCCGGCATTTATTTTTTCACTTCTTTTTGAGGGGTTTTTGGGGACAACAGAGCAAATCACCTGCTATAGTAAGCTAGACTTCACCATTGTAGAATATGCAATAGGGTAGAAATGGCTATGAAAGTCCGGTCACAGAATAGAAATTGCTTGGGCACTGCTCTGACGATTTCATACTAGTGAAGTCCGAGTAAAATCCAGAAAATGTCCATGACAACTGTGCATTTCCCTGAATTCCGACCATCCTGGTAAGTTACTGGTGGGGAATCATGCATAACTGAGATTACCCAGGGTAAACGTGTCAACACTCCCAGAACTACCCACAGTTAGAGAGGGTATCAATACGTTTACTCTGGATAATCTCAATGATTCATGAAAGCTCTGGACTTCGGCAGTTTGCCCACGTTCAAACGCACCGGAGATCTGTGGCGGCATGCATCACTGAGATTACCCAGGGTAAACGTGTTAACACCCCCAAATTTGCCCATACTTAACGGGGGTGTCAAAAGGTTTACCCTGGGTAATCTCAATGACTCATGTAGGCCGTGGAGTTCGGTATTTCGCCCGCCTTCAGAAGCGCTGGGGTTCTGTGCCAGCATTTCTTGAGGTTACCCAGGGTAAACGCGCTAGCGCCTCGAATTTACCCATAATTAACGGTGGCATCTGCACGTTTACCCTGGGTAATCCCAGCGATGCACGGCAGCCCTGGCTTGAATTCCATTGCAATTGATTGCCGTATTAGGTGGCTTCCAACTAGATTCTGGATAAATTTCCCACATTTTCTGGTGATGTTCCTCGCAACCTCTCCAGGAATTCAGGATCAATCCACACGTGGAATGACGTCAGAGTGACTAGGTGCCATAAACAAATAAACAGGAAATAGTATAAATAATATAAATAAGCGCACAGAAGCATAATTAAAGCGAGATTTTGTTACATACTCTAGGATTTTCTGTAACCAGCTAACCATAACCTGCCGGTGATCTTATGCTCTTACCGAAACCTCGAAAGAACATTAACGATTAACGATCTGGGGAATGCAAGCTTACCATAGGTCATCATAAACTGAGCAAGAATAACAGAGCGTAAGAAAATTCAGACTATTTATAGCCCTCTGAAGAGTAATTTTCAATGCATTGCCACTCGTACGTGACAAGTTTATTGCATGCAAGCATGCACTCAACATTTCTCCTTATTTAGGAGCAATTTAATTCTGGAACTCTCTATATTTCTGAAAAAATGAGAAAATATTTCATGGAAATATTAAAAGTTTCAAAATTGCTCACAAATTTTGTTTGCTGGAATAACCCGTGAATGTAAGGTCATTTTTTTTGAAACAGAAGCTAATTTAAAGAGCATTTTATCGACTCGACGAGAATTACAGCAATGGGTGTCGTTGATCGTAAGTTTAGCATGTATTTGATAGCTATTGATTATTTAAGAAAAACTACGAAAGTTTCGTCAGAATTTCCGGTTTCACCTCTTCCTTATTTACTTATTTATTTATTTGACTCTTTTATCACGATAGCACAGAATGTGTCTGGTTTTCTTCGACCTCTTCCTTATAAAATCAAAAATGTCCACCAAAGTGATGGTGGATCGGTAATCTTCATGGTTAAACATTGCTATATTCGTCCATTCCCAGGCTGATTGCAGCCTTCCGAATCCAGGAATCCCAAAGCATTCGAATATTCGTTCGAATGTCACTACATACTGCCGACGACACTTGACATGTTAATACACATCAAGACGTACTGTGACTTGTTGAAGAAACAAAACACTCCTATCTACACGTTAAGTAGCCAACTAGTTTTGACCTACCGATCAATATCTCCGAAAATACGCGCAAAAAATCAATAATGACACAAGCAGGTAAAACCGAAAGGAACAAAGCGACCGACGGAATGACCAACGACGCTGTGGCATCACACTGCCACATTGGATCGAAACACGCATAGTGATTGATGTGAGAATGCGGCGCGATTACACGAAATCAATCGATACGTTGGCTTAACAGTTCTTAACACATCGATCAATACAATCAATAAGCTATGGCAAAGTGAATTCGTGGGAATATATATTAGGAAAGTTGTGGAAATCTAAAATGGGCTAGCAAAGCACTATATTGCAAGGATTCGAGGAACTCGAAGCATGCCAAAAATCGATATATTGATTAATACAAGCCAATGGTATCCAGAGAACATGGCAACTTCCCCCGCATTCCATTGCTACGAGCGTGGAAAATGGGCAAAGAGCAAGCAGACGCGAGACCGAACCCATAATAACTGGCAATGGGGGCGCTGCCGGGGTGCCGTCGCCTCCCACCCCGTATAATCGCCGCGATCACAATTTCAGTCGAGACATGAGACATTGTGGTGATTACGGCAATTACGTCTCATTTCACGCAACATCGCACAACGACAAACAATAGCGCAGAAAATCGCGCTATGTGGCCGTTGCTCGATTCGAAAGACATCGGACGTTTCTAGGGTATGGATGCTACCTTACCACGGTAACCACTGGTTACCACTCCCATTCTCCCTCCAGGAAACCGCACTGTGCAAGGACCAACTAACAATAAGATAGTGTCAGAGCAGAGACCTCCACCACCATCGAACACATTCCATATAAAACTGTTGAAACAGGATTTTTTTTTCTAAAAAATCACCCACTAAGGTGTGAGAAGTAGGAAACAATCAATACCTATGAAATGACCTACAGCGAGAATTGCTGCAATTTCCTCGCATCTACTATGAACCAATCACAGAAATTTCGAGTTCTCTATTTACCACAGTTTCTCGGTTATAAGCTGTAAACGGGAGGAAACTTGCACTACTGCTTACTTAACAGGGCAACTTGTCAGAATATTACTAAGGTACTGGGTAAGAGGGCCCAAGCGGTTTTAATTTTTATTTACGTTTTATTTTTGAACATTTACTAGTAACAGCCAGTGGCGGACGCAGAACGAGGACGGGAGGGGGAGGGGGCGTGGGAAAAAAGTCGAATGTTGAAAAAAGAGAGGGACCCAAGCCCGTTTTCATCACCCCCCCCCCCC
>JARK01001341.1:2940860-2953253 GCA_000688135.1 Ancylostoma ceylanicum | reverse complement strand
GGGGGGGGACCGCTACGCATGGATAAACATATTGATCAGTGCCAGGTAAAGGGTGAATATGGGTGCATTAACATGCCTACCATGGGTAATTTCAATGATGCATTCGAGCTCTAGTTCAGTTACCCAAGTGTTATGGAAAGCAATGGATTCTTTAATGACACCTCTGTGACATTTAGGTCCTTTCATATCCCCTAAAGCAGACCCCACCGGATCTCTGAATATGTGCTTCCAGGTCTTGAATAACTGTGGGTTATGCGGCGCAAAAGCTGCAAAAGCTGGGTAAATTCAAGTTAAGCTATTAAGTAATGATGGAGTTGCATGCATCATTGAGATTACCCAAGGAAAACTTGTCAACACCCACTTAAACTACCCATCGTCAACATGAGCGTCAGAACGTTAACCCTGGGTAATCTCAATGATGCGCCCAAGCCCTGGCTAAAAATTCAAAACCCCTCTGGCTCTTAGACCCTAAAATTCCAACCACACCTGTGGTCACCTTGTTCGCTCAAACTTGTTGACAACGGGCCGCACTAGCGCGGGCCTTTGTGCCCCTCCCACCGGCGAGCATGTCCAACACCATATTTGCACCTGCCACGAAACAATAGCCAACCATGTACTTAGCAGCCGCAATCAGGCGGGTTTAAATTCGGGGACGACGCGGCCCGCAGCGGCATGCTCACCATATGTTCAACATTCGTGCGTACCAATCATGCGAAGTCGAAACATGCGCGCAGTTGGTCCTGGCACGATAGCTCCGATAAATCACTAGTGCCCCTAAAATGGGAATAACATGACGGAAAAACGCGCGACGCGCTCATTGTTGGGTTGGGCATGATAGAGTGCCTGATAGCCACGAGGAGGCGCGGGCGTCCCATAGGGACAAGGTCGCGTTTTATGAGGAACACAAGCAGATGTGACAAAGTGTTCGACTCCAGCAGCGATGGAATGCTTGCAAATTGGGGAGGGGGGGGGGGAGTGAATATTTTTGAGGGCGTCGTTTGGGGAAGTCCGTAATTACACAAAAAACCGGAAAAATCAGGTTGCAAGGATTCCTTTGGAAAATTTTTAGCAAAAAATCCTTTTGATTTTGTTTTATCATATTCTAATTACATGATTATAAAATTTATCATTGCAAGTCCCAGATATGCTTTGAAGGGAGGTTTTCTTTGGTGTAAAGTCCGCAATTGCACAGATAAAACAATTCTATTGACGGCAATTTTTTTCAACAAAAATTAAAATAGGCCAAAATTTCCTGATTCTTTCTGATTACTTATACCTTTGTCGTTGGCGCCGATCTGGTATTTTCCTTGTGGTTTCCAGGAGAAGATGCTCGGTACGTGTTGCGTATTATTGAATGTGTAGCGTGCTTTCACGACGTCATCATTAGTCTCCCGGATCCTCCTGTATAAAGGCTGGCAAGGGTCCAGATTTTTCTAGTTTAATGCTATTATTTATTCATTTATGGATGAATATCATCATTCTGAATTCATTTCAAGCTCCAGCTGTAGCCGGTGCAACTGAGGCCCCGCCCACGCTAATTCGAGGAACAGTTGTCCCAGTTCAGCTACAACAGTTTCTAGCCAGAAACTTAGGCATAACCGTCAAATAAGAGATGTTAGCTAACAGGATAGGCATCTGGATGTTTTTGAAGTGCAAAATAAACCCCAGCAATAGTTGGTGAGTCTAAGGCCCTGCCCACGTAAGCTCTAGGAACAGTTGTCCTAGCACAGGTACAAGAGCTCCGCAACAGAAACAATATTAAGACATGGTCGGCAAATTGGAAGTGTTATTTAGGAGGGAAGGTATTTAAATTTTTCTGAAGTGTCATGCAAACCCCTGCAATAACTGCTGCAACTGAGGCCCCGCCCATACATGCTCCAGTAACAGTTGTCCTAGCACAGGTATAACAGTTACTGAACAGAAACTTATTCATATTTCCCATGTAAAAATGGCATTTCACCGGATAGGCGTCCGAATATTCTTGAAGTGCAAATGAAGTCTAGCCTAAGATGGCTGTGACTGTGGCCACACCCATATAACCCTGAGGAACAGTAGTCCTAGCACAAATACATGAGCTCCTACGAAGAAATTCGTCACAGGGGTCAAACGGAAAATGTTAGTTCAAAAGATAGTCATTTGAAGAATCTTGAAGCGCAAAGCAAACTCCTGATGTAGCTAGGCCACGCCCACTCTAGTTCCAGGGACAGTTGCCCTATCATAGTATTACAATAGTATCCGACCAGAAATTTATGCATATGGGTCAGATAAAGAATATTAGTTCACAAAATAACCATCTGGATATTTTTGATGGGTAAGGCAAACTCCTGATGCAGCTGAAGCTCCGCCCACCCGAGCTCCAGGAACAGTTGTCCTAGCGAAGGTGCAACAGTTCCTAATCAGAAACTCAGGCATATTCCCGAAATAAAAATGGTATTTTACAGTTGAAGCGTAAGTTACACTCCTGCCTCAGATGACTGTGACTGGGCACCGCCCAGGTGACCTCAAGGAACAGTTGTCCTAGCAAAGTACCATAGTCTCCAGTCACGAATTTATGTATAAGCGTCAGGTTAAAATATCATTTCGCAAGATCGCACTTGAATATCATTGGAGTGCGATGGTAGATAACTAATCTAGCTGAAGCTCCGCCCACTCAAACTGCAGGAACAGTTGTCTTAGCGCACTACGGTAGCCTCAGGCCAGGAATTCATGCATGATCGTCAGATGAAAGTTATTAGTTAACAAGGTAGGTCTTCAAACATTCTTGAAGTACGACATGTCCTTTATGAAATTTCACCGGAAGTGGGCGGGGCTAGTGGCACCCGACATTTCGTACCAAACGACCTCCTAAAGATTTTCTCAGTACATAGGCAACTTTTTTAAAGTGTCTGAAAAAGTGGACGCGCAGCATCACTTGTCCACCACCGAGCTTTCGGAACCCTTTATTTCCGTGACAGATAAAATATTCAGCAAAAAATGGCTAACTAAGCCAGTGGGCGGTACCACGCCCCGCCCCCAGAACTCCTCGAGCTCCACTTCCTCTCGAGTGACCATACTCGGCCCGTAACAAGCACGCTTATGCTTAGTACAAGGCTTGAGTGCCATCGAGACCGAACGCGTCCACATCCACTCGTGCTGGCCCAGCACTATAGCCCAGCGCTATAGTTGGATTAGTCAAATTCGGACGAGTTGTATAGTTGGTGAAGAGCCGCTCCGCAGCACTTCATTATATGCACTACCGCCGGCACACGTGACCATCATACGGTAGGCTTTGGTCGGGCGGGCACTAAGTGATTTATGCTCTTGAATTAAATGCTGCCGAACACGACATGCCATGTTCAAACAGCAGCCGGGCCGGGTTTTGAAGGGACCGGCGAGAAAATGGATAAACGGACAACTGTCACAAAATTAGCAGACAATTCGAAGCGGGTGGATGGCATGTGTGGCGCGACTGTTGCATTGCATATCGACGGAATTAGCGACGGATACGTCATCAATCATCTGAAGGCGTCACATGCATTCGATGAGCATGACGAATCGCCTCATCGATAACTCTCGTCACGTCTTGTCAGGGACGATGGACAATTCATCCGTCCAACCTTGAGCTGGTTTCAGGATTTTCCAGGGAATTTTCTCCGGAAGAAAATTTACACTAAGTAGGTATTGACGGCAGATTTAGGTAGGTTGAACCGGCCAAGGTGTCCAAATATCTGTCACTTTTCGGATAACTGGAACAAGCCGGAAAGGTCTCGTTATGGGAGAATGCCAAAAAAAAAAACTCGCAAAATCAGACCAGTTCATGTGCAATTGTCTGTGGAACCTGAGGTAATCCGCGCATTTGCAGAAAAGAAATTGCTTTATGACCACTCATGGAAAGATTTGTAACCACGAGTCGTTTTTGCTTGAATCTTGGGTAAATAGAAGTGGTAAATATCGGGCAATACGCTAAAAAGGTAACCTTCAGGTTGTTCATTCGGTATTCAACCCTTCTCCCTGAAATTCAGAAAACGCAGAATCAACCCAGTAGATTTTTTGAGTGCAGTGTAGCGTAGTGAGCCCCGGTCGGGCATGCAGAATTGAGATTACCCAAGGTAAGATGTCAATAGCCTCAGTGCCTGGATCATCATTGAGATTACCCATATATGCCGACCGGATACCCAGGGTAAACGTGTTGACGAAAGTGCTAACGACGGGTGAATTAATTTGGCACTTAATCTCAATGATGCATGCGGTAACTGACTTACCCATCGTTAACACGGACATTGAGAGGTTACCCTGGGTAATCTTAATAAAGCATGCCGGCCGAATCAGTCACTGGGATCACATAGGGTAAACGTGATAAATTACATAAATTTACCATTATAGAAAGGATAGGTAATCTCATACCCATGGATTTGAATGCCCATGGATAACAGCTGGGCAGAAATAACGTCACCTGTGGGTAAATGTGTTGATGAATGCCAGGTAAAAAGTAAGTTCGGTTCGTCAATACGTTTACCATGGATAATGCATCTGGTCGTTGGCACCCTCCGAAACGTTTAACCATACACGACGCTGGTTTCAACGCACAACTGAGATACCCAGGGCAGACGTGTTGACGCCCGTGTACCCACCATTAAATAACACCGGACGTCATTAAGTTTACCTCGGGTAATAACAATGATGCATCCAGTGCTGGATAACCTCAATAGTGTATGCGGACAGTTGCTTATACCTAGCTGTTACCCATGAGTAATCATACCCAGCGGTACGAAATTACCTATCCTTCCATAGTTGCATCCGAACCTCGGAAGGAACACCAATCCAGACACATTTCTCTTCGATTCAGGAGAAGGAAAGGGTGATTTGTATCGAGGAAAGGGGGTATTAGGCACGGAACCTACATTGCCGTTCATCTCCCACCAGGATCACTGACCCTAAATCACTTTAATTAACCCTAGGTGCCAAGCCACAACACATCATCAATTGCTCAGTGAGATATCATCACGAGAGTAAGCAATTAACTCCCTGACAGCTAATAATTATAGAGGCGCCACGGGAAACCCTTCCTGGGATCCATGGGACAAACAGATATCCACAAATACTGCATGATCTTTTCTGCCATATGGGGAAAACTGGGAAATGCACCGTAAATTACATCACATTTGCATGAGACGATCAGCTGATTGCAAAACACTAGAGAAATTTGCATGTGCAACGACTCGTTAACGAACGTTAGGGTCAAGGGTCATTTGAGGATGACGCGGGAAACATCGTCGACATACGGTCGGAGAAGCCTGGCATCATCTGGTTAATTAAGGAAAACGTTAGGGGACGAGCAGATAACTGGGATTCGAGGAAATATGTTGATTTTGAATTCGGAGAGGACCAGGATAAACTTGATTTGACTATCAAGAGATTTTAATTTCCTTTTATTTCGACCCTGTGCAAGAAAAAACCCTAATGCCCCAAGTAAGGGACAAACTGTCACTCTGAATGGTTTCCTGGAAAAGGGAAGTTTTCGAGAAAGGGTAGCAATTACGAAAAAAATTATCATCGAAACTGGAATTGAACTAACAAGGCCTTATTCTGGGGCAGATATCCTCCTTTGTAATCAGTTTTATCAAGGTATGTATAAATTAAAACCAATTAAATCAATAAGATAAATTTTCAGACTTTTCCAAAAAAAGTTATGCTTTGAAATGAGAAGAACCAAACAATTAATTAATCACTGGACTTCTCAGTCAAATTTAGGTTAATTTAGAGTAACCTAGCCCCTTATATTGAAAGTTTAAGAACCAATTCGATCACTCGGATATTTCAGAGAGAGAGAGAGAGAGAGAGAGAGAGAAAGGAGAGAGAGAGAAAAAGGAGAGAGAGAGGGAGGGAGAGAGAGGGAGAGAGAGAGGGAGAGAGAGAGTATTATTCGAAATAGAATATTCGGACTCGAAGACAAGCAACTATGTACTACAACATTCTGTCCAAACTGTAATACTCTTTCCACATCACTATAGTCTTGCTGAACAAAATTTTTCACTTTTTGAAAAACTTCAGAAAAGTTGGAGCATTTACATAAAATTCCCAACAATTACTTTGAGCACTTTGAGAACAAGTGATGATTTTAGGGAGATTATCATTAATTTGAACAGTAATTACCCACCAAAATTTCCTATCAAAATATTGGCAATTGGGAAAATTGCTCACCTAACACACAAAACTTGAAAATTACTCGTAGCTTTGATAGATTTACTGCTTCTTATTCACAAAGCTACGTTCATATAAACACATAATTCATATACACTGTAATCTCCGGTTGAGTAGTAACCAGTAAAATTTCAAAAAAAAGGGTTGCAAGGCCCACACGAGAGTTTTTGATAGATACGTAGATCTTGGGAACTAATCTGTGACTACATATTGGTAGACAAACAGAAAATCACATCGAAACAAAAAATCTTTCTCAAAAAAGGGTTTCTGATGGAAATCGCTGGACTTTGGAAGGATATCCTACGTATCTGGTTCTATGTTTGGTTCAGGATTCCGGCCTACCCATAGGGTAAATGGGATAGAACACATTGAAAAGAGCATTTCCCTCTATTTCGCAAATTTACCAAGCTTAGACTGTACAATGGTATTAGAGCGAATATTTTCCAACAAATATGTATTAGAATGATCCAAAAACACCAAGATCCGACAATTCGAATACTCGAGTATTTCGTAGAAAAATTCGAATGCTAATGGATGTGTAGCTTCAACGCCAAAACGCTCACCACTTCTCGCCCATCGCCTCCTCATCACTGTCGGCGTCGTCGGTCATTTCAACGTCGAGCACGTCAAGTTCGTCGAGTTCTCGCATAGTAGAACCTGGAAGAGGGGTTTTTAAGAAGCAGAACTTACATTAAGTAAAATTCACAGGAGTTAAACGGCAACATTCGGATATCCATAAGAACGAGGAATTTTGTGTGTTCGTTCCAGCAGAATATTCAGGAAGGCGAGCATAGATGCCTAGAGAATGTTAAGCGGACTGAAGGTGAAGCCCTGGTAGCAAATGTCAGCGAAAAATCAACCATGTCAAGCTTCAGACGAGGCTGTGCAATAGAAAATTTTCAAATTTCGTTAATCCAATAATGCGTTACGTTGGGCCAAAAATGGCCGTTACGCGTTAATCTGTGAATTCGTTACGTTAGTAACGCACTGCCTTGCTTCAGATGCTTTGATTTCCAGAATTGATCGATTCAAAGATCATTTTTGACTAAGTAATTGTGGTGAATATTTTTCACTTTGAAGCTTATGCATGCTATTAATAAACTTCGAAATGGAGCGAGGATCAAACTTCTAAACGATGCTCTCAATCGATAATTGATTGAGAGTCCGCTGCACGCATGTAACAATCAATAGACGAACGACCTACAGAAACTTTTGTTGGCTTGCTGCACTATTAGTGCAAAGAACTGCAAATATCTCCTCCATTACACAAAGATTGTCAGTTTTTTTCATGCCCGAGATTATGAGCTCGCAACATGTGGGTCTGCTGGCGGGTCTTGATGAGGATAGAACTTCTTGTTAGTGGAAAAAAGCGAACGGCATGGATTACAGAACAACCACGATATGCCGTAAAAATCTAGGGTTAAAAAGAAGACATAGATGCTAAAAACCAATATCGTAAGTCGGAGTGCTTTCCAATAATCTATCCAAGCCCAAAGGCGGCGTGAAGCATTGAGATGATGATGAGCATTGAGTAAACATGTTAACGCCCCACCCCCTTTTTACCCTGGGTAATCTCAGTTATTCCATACCGCCCATGCACGTGAAGCCATCCAGATCGGCATGGATGCACTATTGGATGGTTGGGTAATCACCCACCCATGAGCACTACATATTGCCCATGGTTACCAGCTGGATACAGGCAACAAGACGCGTACCCTAAATGATCTTGAATCAATAGGAATTTGTACAATTTATCGATTTAGTATGACTATGTATTTACTCCCTTTTAACCTGGGTAATCTCAATTATTCCATACCGCCCTTGTACGTGAGGCCATCCAGACCTCTGCCTGGATCCATCATTGGGTGGTTGGGTAAACGCATGCCCATGAGCATATTGCCCATCGATATTAACTGGGTGTGGACAACAATATGTATAGGTAAATACGTGGGTGGCTGCCAGGTAGGGGGTAAACTTCGGCATATAACACGTTCGATTTGCCGACTTTTAAGCTCATTGTGGCTTGACTGCCTGGTAGAGAACATCAAAAATAAGTACGAAAAATGTCTGAAATATCATGAAGTACCCCCGGACAATCAATAAATTTGTCTTGCCAGGTGAAAATGTATGAATAGTTTACGAAATCTTGTCAAAGCTGGCATACATCATTGAAATTACCCAGGGTAAACGTGTTAACCCACTAAATTTACCCATCACTGACACAAGCCTTTACACGCTTATCCTGGATAATCTCAATGATGCGTGCTGGCACAAGACTATGCTATAACCAGGAGTTTTATAAAACGCTAAAGTCCATGATCCATGCAGAAATTAAAGGGAGGTGTGGCATGTGATTCGTATGGATATCGATCGAAGACGGACGCTTCACCGCAACAAACGATTATACCGTTCGAAGCTTTGGTCCAGTCTTTACTGCATTAATACTCTAGCACCATTCTAAGGTCCTTATTGCGGTAAAAAGACCCGAACTAAGAAACAGCAGCTACAGAAAAACAATTTGCGACGGGCAAACATGCAAAAATACGCCTGATTTCCGGATTTAGCGTGTATAGCGTCTATAGAATACGGTATCCTTAAAAATACGACGAAGTGCATATATAAGGGAAGTAAGCCCAATATAATGCATGACAGCAGCCTTTTGCATATGAACAATCTGCATGCATGACATCATCTCCCAAAGTGAAGTCCGCAAATGCAGAAAATGGACATAGCGAATCCTAAGTGATCTAAAATCAATAAAAATATGTACAATATGATCAAGTAAGACTGTGTCCAAAAAAGGAAAAGGCGGGAAATGACCAAAATTTTGAATCACATTTTTCAAAAATAGCTTGGCATTTCGCCAATGATCCAACTCATGAGACCTTCCAGAAACAAATGCTACTGCAGAACTCGAACAATATGACTAAGCGACCACACGTCTCCATTCGTAATGTCATGAGAAAAATCGCCGTTTTGGCCGCGTAAAAACGTCATTCCCATACCGTAACTTGAGCAGGAAGTAATACGTCGAGTAGTGGTACGGGTTTTTCATGAATGGTAAATGCAGCATCAACCAAAGGTACGGTAGAACTAATGTCAGTGAATTCCAATCGGGACTCGGGCCAATTATTTAGGGAAAAGTGCGAGATTTCTATGAGAGAGGAGTGGCGAGTTTCCTAACGACTGACTCATCACTGACCAGTTCGTTGACCCCGTGCCGGCGTTCCACACGCCAGCTAATGCCCTCTGGGATGCTACAGGCCCAATATGGCGGTATGAGCTAATCGCGTTCGCAGATTCAATGCTATTATACGGGCGCTTAGATCGCGCTGATTGAGCGGCGACGAATTCGTCGCCGCCGAGTGCAAATGATACGCGGCGACGAGCATTCGAACGCTGAAACAGTATAGTCACTCCGCCTTGGCCCAGTGGAAGCAAGGAAAGTCTGGAAAACGAGGAAGACTCATTCCGAAATATCATAGATGGACAAGGATTCTAACAACGGGGTCTTGAACCCTACCGAAAGTTGCTTGATACCCAGTTCCAGGGACCGCATGCATCATTGCAATTACCCAGGGTAAACGTGTTAATTCCTATCACCCATCGGTAACCCGTACGCTGACAAATCTATACTGGGTAATCTCAATGATGCATTCGGGCACAGTATCCGTATCCATGAACGTTCCTGGGAATATCTCAAACTAGTGCAGTATTTTTTTTGTAGCTGAATTAGCCAAGATGCCATTATCCTTCATTTCCAGCACAGGAAAACTTGGGATCTCTCCCCTGGAATGTTGCAATCCACCTACTCCTCTTAACCCTTTGATGACCGCACCCTTTTCCGCCGTTTCCAAATTTTCTAACGTTCTGGCTAATTTCTTCGCTATAAAACATTAATGAAATCTCCAGCATAGATTTCTACAATTACTTTAACTCAGGAGCAATATGACTTTACCAACTAAGAAACCGCTCGAAATACTAAGGATTAATGACTTTTCAAAATAGACCATAGGAAAAAAAGGCGTGCGGTCGTCAACGGGTTGAGCGGACGAGTTTTCCGGGTTAAAATTAGCGTAACATGTGAGAGGGTATTTATGGTTGACGCGCGTCAAATTTAACGCGACCATACACAATGCAAAAGAGGGAGGAGAAGAGAATTCCTAGTGGGGCGCGAATGCTCCTGGTTTTGTCGTCGCGACAGCCGCGCGAACAAAACGCGTTTCCATTTCCGTCGCATCGAGACAACGCGAAAAATTCGAGAAATTAAAGGCCGACGCGTCAAATTTGACGCGCGTCAACCATAAATACCCTCTGAGGTAACATGTGGGAGCGACTCCTCTCAGTAAGCATAGGAAGGTGGTGGTAAAGTAAACAAGATGTAACCCATTTCGCTGGAGAAACTTGACCAATCTAGGTGACTGAGAAGCTGAGAACCTTTCCGGGAACTCATGAATACGGACGAAGAATGGACTGAATTCTAAGGAAGAATAACATAGGTATTCGCACAGTCAGTGTAAACGCCATGTAATCCACGGAATAGACTTACATAAGTAAGATAAAATAGGCATAAACAGCAGATCCACTGGACCTAAGCCTTCATCTAACCTTCGCATTCCCCAAGAGCAATTGTTGCATATGCAGTGATGGTTATTAGGAGCGCTAGCGGTTCCCATGGCGCTCCAGTAGGGATTCATACATCAATTATGATCTCTCATAGCATTGTAAGAAAAAAATCTACAAGGATTTTGCATCAAATCCGCTAAGCATAACAAAAAAACTAGAAAAGAAGCAAAACTGATTGCAATTGCCTTCTGAACTAAAATCAAACAATGGGGTAAATGAGAAGAACCAACCATGGATAGATGAGAAATAAAAGCAGCTACAAACTACACCTATGATTCGTGAACATTTCTCAGAAGCTGTTAGAAATCACGGTGATTCGGAAATCATTAAAAATTACTGTTTCTTGTAATACTTTCAACGGTGCGCTGAAATAAAATCAGAGATTGGAATTTCAACTCATTTACCAAGTCGCTTATGCGCTCTAAGTGCATCATTGAAAAGAAAATACAGAAAAAAAAAACTAGTCATGCAAGAAAAAAAAAACGAAAAGTGGAGATTCTCCTCCCCCCACTCCAAAAAAAAGTTTCGCTCGCCACTACCTCACGCTGCTACATTCTCAGGAATGTTCGTGGATCCCAACAGGGTAGGCGGAGCATGCTAACGAACCAGTGGTTCAAGTTTTCTTGAGATTGGAGCATGGAAGTCCGAAAATGGGGTTTGTTCCTGAGTTGTGGGATT
Source organism: Ancylostoma ceylanicum (assembly GCA_000688135.1). NCBI lineage: Eukaryota > Metazoa > Nematoda > Chromadorea > Rhabditida > Ancylostomatidae > Ancylostoma > Ancylostoma ceylanicum. The sequence continues at coordinate 2,941,769 of JARK01001341.1, read as the reverse complement.
TAGTGGGAAATTGCTCGCAAATCCTAGGCGATAAGAGGAAAGTCACTCTTTGGACTCCCTCTTATCGAATGCTATGTAATGATACCATAGTAGAGCTTGAAGGGTATCACAGAAGTTGGAAAAGTGGAAGAGAATAAGGGAGGAGGTGGACGAGTTTTTGGCTCAAATGCGAAATTAAAAACACCACCTATATACTTAAGTGCTCGTAGATCAATTATCACCATCAGGTCTATATTCCGAGGTGCACGAGAAGTGGAAATTAAACACCGAAAAAATTTGAATTTTGCGCCCAATTGAAGAAAATCTCTAAGGATCGGGTTTACTCAGCCAGCTCAATGAGAGCTGAAAGGCCATAGCGGAGATGAAAAACAAGAAATATTACCACAGTAATTACAGCGACAACGGCTCATAAAACACAGCGACTTCTTTAACCCCGAAATGACCTTTGACAGAAAGGCAAACGAAGAGTTAATGGAGAAAAATCGAGTTGAAGATGGAAATTCGGACATCTGACACAAAAATTTCGCGAACACTGGCCGAATCACTGAGAAGCGTTGAATGATCTGCATCTCACCCACGCTATTTAGCATATTCATTGAGAAAACGCTCGTAACGGAGGGCGCGTAACAACGTTCGCTAGCTGGTCGGTCGTGGGAAAAAAGCGATGGTTTAGTCAGAAGACGTACGCGTACGATCGGGGGCCCACATACAAATGCCATGCTCAGCTTATTCAATTCGAAACAATACCTCAATTCAGTGGGTGGAGCTTGGAGCAGGAACCAGCGGGAATTTTCAGGATGTCTCACGGTGGTGGGAACATGGAAAAATGAGCCGGATTGGAATTTCGAAAAAATTATTTCAGGAAGTTCAGCACAATGTCATGGTCGGGGCAATCAGGACAAGTTCAAC
>JARK01001341.1:2918360-2935860 GCA_000688135.1 Ancylostoma ceylanicum | reverse complement strand
CACTTAGACGTTATTGGCCCGAAGTAGTCCGTGACTGCGCATTACTGCCCCACCCCATCCTGAATTATATGCGTGGAGATTGCGTGGCTGTCAGATCCTGGTGCAAACACTTCAACTCGGGTAACGAGCGTTTGCCGAGAAAACAGCGGCAGGAACAAAAGAATAGACAATGCAGGTCTAGTAAACACGAAAAAATCATAGAGATGACAAAAAAAGTGAAAGGAACTCGGTCATGGGATTCATGGTACCTGGAAAACAATCCCTGCATTGGCCAAGTGCGATGCACGAGGATTTTTCCAGAAAAGAGGTCAAAAACTGGCAGATCTTTGCTGATTTTCTTGGGAATGTCTATAGACCAGCGTTCTTCTCACAATTTCATTACGTTCAATGGCTAAGGTGAGGTAAATAGCAGAAAATATCTTATACCGCATAGATAGTTGCAAACAACAATTGAGTGCCTAACAATTTGTAGGTTCAAAGATCAAAAATGCAAAAATGCTCGAAATAAACAGACCTCAGAGCAGAAGAAAGCTGGATTTCTTTCCAAAAATCTCTGAGGATGGGAAACTTTTCCCAATTCCAACTCCGAAAATAATTTGGGACAAAGCCAAAGATTCTGAGCTTCTGGCAATGGCTTCCTTTTGCGTTCTTTGCTATGAAACACCCTCAAATGTATTATGTGGAATAATTATAATGGAAACACAGAGACAAGAATGCCTCCCATTGTGACTCATGAGATTTGGCAACAATTGACCCCCTCCCACTCGATGGAGAGCAAAAAAGGAGAAAGCATGACGTGAAAGTCAAAAATAGAACTCAACAGCATTACAAGACCATTCATTCACGAATTTTTCCATAACTAAACTAAATGGCTTTGAAGAATTTGTTAGGCTACCTCTTCCTATGAGCAATTATCCAAAAAAGAAAAAAAAAAGAAAGCATGCAAAAGGAAATTAGCAGGACAATCACAATTAAACCCCTTCCATTTTTATCACAATGACTTGGTAACGCCCTCAGAATTCGTACCATAATGGCATCTTTCTCGAATTGGCGCGAAATTTAAATTGCTGCTTGATGATCTCGATGGAGTAGCGCTGCTGAATGAACGAAGCTGCAGCTTATCTATGCTCTCACGCTTCTGCTCACTAAAATTAGCGCGAATCATGGGAGCTGCTACTAATTGCGCAAAACTATACGCAACGAAAGCGTGAGAGCCTATGGAGCTTCGAAATGGAACGGAACGAAAATTCTCTTTAATATCAATAAATTAATTAATAATTAATAATTTAATCTCTATATATAAAGTAGAAAGTCTGTGCGTGTGTGTGTGTGTGTATGTATGTATGTATGTAATTAATAGAAATCGCGGAGAGTTAACCGATCGGGACCAAACTTTGCACACATATACAACTCGGGCCGGCGGAGGTTTTAGGCTACTTTAGGTTATCGATCGGTTTATCGATTTATCGATTTTATTGACTTTTCGCTATTTCGCCCAAGGGCCGGTGACGACATGTCTACTCGGGTTATCCAATACGCTGAACACGAATATGGCAACCGTTTTGCACCAAGTATTGATTTATCGATTTTATTGATTTTTTGCTATTTTCACCCTGGGGTCGCTGGGGAGATGCCTACTGGGGTTATTCAATACGCTGAACACGAAAATGACAACCATTTTGTACCAAATATTGATTTATCGATTTTATTGATTTTTTGCTATTTTCACCCTGGGGTCGCTGGGGAGATGCCTACTGGGGTTATTCAATACGCTGAACACGAAAATGACAACCATTTTGTACCAAATATTGATTTATCGATTTTACTGATTTTTCGCATTTTTCGTCCAAGGGTCGGTGAGGACATGTCTACTGGGGTTATCCAATACGCTGAGCACGAATATGACAACCATTTTGTACCAAGTATTGATTAATCGATTTTATTGATTTTTCGCAATTTTCGCCCACGGGTCATTGATGACATGTCTACTGGGGTTATCCAATACGCTGAACACGAATATGACAACCGCTTTGCATAAAGTATTGATTTTTCGCTATTTTTGCCCACGGGTCGGTGAGGTCATGTCCACTGGGTTCTTCAATACGCTGAATACAAATATGACAATCACATTCCACGAGAACACAGAGTTATCGATTTTGTCGATGTTTCTGCTTTCACTTAGTGGTAAGTTGGAACACGTCCACTGGGGTTCTCCAACACACTGAACGTGAATATAGCAAGGATTTTAGAAGAATTTGCCAACAAAACAGCTTTTTCTGATTTCTGACGGAGGTGAATGAAAAAAGATTCTTGGGCATCAAGAAATGATGAGGACTATGAAAGGATCATTGGTTTTAACAGTTATCATCATCAGCGGTAAAATACCGGGAGAAATGGAACACCCGAGCGAAGCCGGGCATACCGTCTAGTATTTATATAAAATAATAAATGGGTTTGTTTACAAATATTCGTAGAGAAATGTAGTGTATAAACAAGCAAAACTGTGGAAAAATACTAGCGAAGGGCGAAAATGCATTCCAAGGAATGATCAGAAACTATTTTACATTTACATTTATTTGCCTTCAATATTTTACAATATGCGGCACCTCAATAGATCAATCCATTCTCTTTTCGTCATGACTCTTGCTGTGCATTGCCAGTTACATGTTTCTAGAAGTTTTTGAAAATCATCACGCCATCGCGTTTTCGGACAACCAACCGATCGTTTTGATGGTGGGCGCCATTCCGTGAGCTTCTGGGACCACTTCACATCCGTTAATCTGGCTAGCTCGCATCCATAGGCCCATTTTCTTTCGGCTGCGCTAGCTATCACGTCTTTGATCTTGGTGACTCCGCGTAACCATGCGTTTGATTTCTTGTCCAGAAGTCGTACTCCAATCATGCGGCGTTCCATCCGCCTTTGCGCCGAAGCAAGTTTATGTTCTGCGGCTTTTGTCAATACCCATGTCTCGGCTCCGTACAGCATTGCAGGTGAGACGCACTGGTTAAATAACTTGCGCTTCCATTTCATTTCTACCGTTCTGGAAGAGACAAACGTTTCGTAGCGAAGGAAGGAGTTCCATCCTGCTTGGATTCGACGTGTGATTTCTTGCTGGTGATTTCGGTCGAGTGAAATTTTCTGCCCGAGATACACGACTATTATAGTGTTTCAATCTACCAAAATCGATGAATGCTGAAGATTAGGGAGAGAAATAGAGGGGAGGGGATTTCCTGGATTAAGACACTCAGTTCGTTTCGAAGAAGTAACAGAGTAAAAGTGCAACAAAGCATCGGCTCGCTCAGAGATTCAAAAAAAAGACAAATCTTTTCGTGGCTGCGCAAACTCGCACCAGGTCACAAACGAACGCGCTGCTCTCACAAGAGGTCAGTGATCGAAACATCGGGAAACTTCTCCAAGGAAAACAATCAAAAGAATTTCAGCACAGGTTTTCTTGGATCCAAGTGGAATTGGTAAAATTAGATAGCACGTGTCACCCATAAATGGTTGGAGCTTATGATGTCCCAACGATCATGGAACATTTGTTTCAATATAGAGTCTTCTTTCCTTGTTGGCACATCAACAGCCCACACCATACTGCTAGTTAGTGCCTCCATTAAATGCACAGTCCCACCTCAGAATCGCTTTCAAGGTTTTCGCACTAAAAGAATCTCCGGTGACTGGTGATCAGAATGGTATATGTGATTCCTAGCAAAACTGCTGAAGAGACCCGTCTTCGATCCCCAATTCTCGCGGAGAAAGTGGGCGGGGCCAGAGACGGGTCAAGGTGCCTTTTGGTTAATTCATTCCAGGGAGCACACCTTTTGCGAGATTCGCACTCCTTGGAAGAATTCCTCATCCACTCCCTAACAGAACAGCGCTTCCTATGTAACGAGCAAGGAAGTATACGGCACGGAAATCCTGTAATCCTTCCTTGGCTCCGCCCACTGGCTCCATAACAATTGGGGCTCGAAGACGGGGTTTTTCGGCAATTTTGTACGGAATCACATATACTATTCTAATACGTAGATGGAAACACTGCTGATATTCTTCACGGTTGTTTGTTGTATCAATTACAAATGCAGCATGACCACAGCGGCTACGAGAAAAGCCAGAAGTGAACATCCGATCGTGTTGACATTCGTTTCCATAAAATTCCTACTGGTTTTTTTTCTTACGAGATGGTGACGCTTCCAAAACATTAGTCAGTACTATCATCCATTACATCTACACATATGTAGGGATTTCATACCCCCAATTCAAAATATTGAATACTGTAATTAGGCTTTAACAGGCGCTCTGCCATGGAAATATGAAATTTTAAATATTGACACAAGCAGAACTAAAAAGTTTTACTTGTTATCCGATGTATAAAAGCGTCACCGATAGACACAGCGACACCGCTGCACAGCTGCTCTGTCTAAGGGAATGATCCAGCTCATTTCATTGCTCTTTCTCATCACTGCTACGCGGGTGAGGAAATTGTATTGAATTTCACCTTTAATGAGCACTAATTATCGACTACAAAATCATTTGTACAACGTATATCAAACCATTGGAGAAGTTTGTTATGGCTACCTCACCCTATTCTACACTACAGGTGCTTAAATTGTAATATTATGCCTCACAGGTTGTTATTTAAGCATCTTTATTAGGCCTGACATTCCAATAAATCGTCGTCTTCAAAGGCCTAAAAGTGGCTCATGTTTGCCCGAATTTGCAATTTATCCCACCCAGTCCTTCCACCCCAGTGCGTTCAACTCGGGGTAACTAGATTACTGTGAGGTCTTCAGTAGAAGATGACGCTTACCAGGTGCTCCACGAATCTAGCGGAGATGGATCCGCTTCAAGTTAAAACAACAGCAGACCGAAGTTGGTGAGCTGACGCGGGTCACTGGACCGTACTAGTCAGGAGTAAGTGATCTACAGAGATCTTATAACTCGCATAATGATATGAAAGGCATAAGGTCACTGGTAACCGCCCAGTGCGCATTTCTGCTATTCATTCTCGGGGCCCTTTCAGGGATCCAAAACGCCTCAAGGGCTTTCGTGGCTGATGTTTGTGATTCGTTTGCGAGAATATGTTGCACATCTTATGTCTAAATCAGCTCCACCGTGGTCTTCTTTCCTATGCTTTCCCAGAGATGTTAAAAGAGTTTCCCTTCTTTGCTAACGAGGTGTTCATTTATGCGTACATACAGCGGTCTACCACTCTCTCCAATATAGTTTGCGTGGCAAGCCAAACTTATGTTGCTCTTTGGATGTGTTCACTTGCCGAGGATGTGGACGGGAGTACGTTGGCAAAACCCTGCGGTCACTCCACAAACGCCTTGATGAGCACCGTAGAGCCCTTCACAACCCGAGTTCTTATCCCACGAAGAGTTTATTCCGGCGTCGCACACTCAATCATGCTCAACAACGCCCAACAGAGTCTGAGGTTACGGTTGTTTATCGCTTCCTAAAAAACCTTTAGAACGAAAAATGATGGAAGTGGTAGAGATAAGGAAAAGATCTTCACAGATCAATAGCAAGGAAGAACAGTTAGAAGCACTGAGACTGATTTCGTGATTATTTCACCTGTATCCTTCTCAAATTATCACTAAAACAAGGACTCTATAGGAGCCCGATCACACTCCTACAAAAGTTAAAAACGCTTTTTTCCCGCCATTGAGAACTCGTTCGTACGAGGAAAACGGGACAAGCACAGCTCCTCTGACATGATGGGCCCGCGGGTGGGCACCCTCTATTTTGCACCAACATTGGACGCTTACTATGAAACCACGAATTACTGCCTATGTTCGAGGCGGGGTTTTTTTTCAAGAATACGATGTAGGAAGCTATCTTTCAGCTCGCAGTATGTTGCATATGCCAATAGATGTTGTGTCGTTTTTCAAGATAGCTCCATGCATTCTAGGCATGTGTTCCCGGGACTGGAAAAGACTCGGCAAAGATCACGATCCCTTTCGAAGTCCCTTACAATGAATCGAATAGGACACATTACGAGAATTTCGTGAAGGAGGCTGTGAGTTAACATCCATTTATGAATTCTTTCAAATGGCTATGAGTGTGCATCGTTTTTCTTTACGGAAGTGTGTTTCTCCTGTTCAGCTGAACAAAATCGCCTCGGAGTACGGTACCCTGAGACACAACAACAACTATGTTAGGGTCACCAGCCGCAGCGTGGACGGCAAGTTGGTCGTTGACGTTCAAGTGGAGAAAGTCGGTTGCAAATATGTACGTTTCAATGCTTTTTTGTAGGTCATAGTAGGCAACTCCTTTTTTGAAATCCTTAAAACCTAAAAAAAAGCTGCATAATCACTTGCAGGTGGTCAGATCTCTATAGTTTTCCCACGTCCCTACATTCAGCTCTGGAAAAAATTTAGATCTCAAAAGATTCATCACAAATGGCTGTACCCCGTTAAAATTATAGAGAGGAAAGGGAATTTACGCACGTTCTTGCCAGCTGGTTTTCCTAAAGGTATGTGTCTTCCAGAAGGAAATCTTCGCAGAGAAGTTCAAAGTGCAAATGGGAGACCATCGATTCAACATAACATGCCCTGCTCAGTGACTGAATCACAATCTGGTGTGCATCTTCTGCACAAGGAAGTAAACGAGGATAATTTCACAAAGCATTCCAATAAAGGTGTTCTTGAAGGTTGTTTGCTGTTGCTAAGAGTGGACAGTACCCCTAAAAATCGAAGGAAGTAGCAATATGACTGGGTATACATCTAAATAGGATAGCATACTGTGCTCCAAAATACGAGCGCACCGTGCAAAGGTCAAGCAGGTACTGCACGGTCACTGTGGTGGTATAAAGCAGCACACATCGAAAACTTCGACCTCGAGATCTCGGCCTCATCTGATGTATATCTGGGACTCTGAGCACTGTTAAACTTCTGAAATTCGCCAGAATCGAGAGGCCTTTACTTCTTACAAGCCTCCTAACCATTACTAGCCACTACCACGGAAAGAATCGATGATGTCGTCTTTCAACCATTTTTTCCCCTGCGTAATCCGTTACTCGGATTGTTTAGCGTTCTTTCCGGAAAAGATCGAAAGAATAGGGCTGTGAACGTGAAACGTTGCTGCTTGAAGCTACAGCTCCCAGCTCATCGTTATCCAGGTTCATCACAAGGCTCATTTTTCAGGATTATATAATCAAAAAGAAAATTATCAAACAAATGATTTTCCGTCCTTTCATCAGCCACTCCCCCTCCAAACGTTTCTTGGGTATTTCGAGTTGTCCTTGCCTTACAGGTTTTGCGAAGTAACCCATATTCCAAAATGACACGATTTTTGGTCTTCGAGTAGTTTCATAATTTTGAAAGAGAGAAGTAATATTGAATATCTGCAAAGAGTAAATCAAAGGCTACAAAATGGTTACTGAGACGCAATCAAACAAGGTTTGGTTCCCAGTAAAAAATTAATGTGAAAAAACCGCACGAACTTATTGCCCAACCCAATATAATTGGAACAAAAATGGGAATGGACCTAATGAAACTACGAAGATAATAACTGCCAAACTGATCACTTGGAAAATCCGACATTTCATACTTGACGACATAATCTTACACCTGCGACAGCCTCGACTGACAGTCTTTCCATTCAGGAAGAAACAACATAACATAAGAGTCAAAAATGGAAATCAATAACATTATGTGATCATGCACCCATATATTTTACTTTGAAGTAAGCTTGCTAAAGAAACTTGTAGGAATACCCCTTCCCGCGATCAATTCCGCCAAAAAAATGCGTGAGAAAAAAGGGGATACATCTAATCTCCTAGTAAAATCGATTCAATTGAAGTAAACTTCCAAAAAAAAATCGCGAGACTACCCCCTACCGCAATCAGTTTCTTCAAAAAAAATGCGTGGGAAGGAATGGAATACACCTATTTTCATGGTAAAATCGATTCCACTGTTCTCATAAAAACCTAGGAGGTCCACAGAATCCGTACGACTCAATTTGGACTCAATTCTCGACTCGATTCTCAATTTGGCGCAAAATGTAGATTGCTACATATTGAGTTCAGTGGAAAAGCACTGTTGGATGAAGGGAGCCACAGCTTATGCTCACTAAAATTAGCGTGAGTCATGAGAGCTGCTACTAGTCGCGCAAAACTACACTTGACGAGAGCGTGAGCGTCCATGATGCTCTTTAAAATGGGACGAGACGAAACTTTTGTTCAACAGTAGTCAAAATATTGGCCTCTTCGCAAACATTCGTAGAGGAATTAAGTGTCTAAATTAGCAAAAGAGTGGAGAGACACTTGTGATACGCGGCATACCAGCAACAATATGAAAATTTCCAGTCTAGACAAGCTATCGTTCACGTAAGGTAGCACCAACGCATGGACGTCAGAAGTAGAGTATGGGCGCCATGAACCAGAGTATTCTCAGACAGGATGCTTTGTATTTGCCCATCACATTCCGAGTCTTCTGTGGGAATTCGTTCGCTGGTTATCTTTAAGTTCCTCACTACAATCACTTTTCTGTGGAGTGGGTGAGCGCTCCGTGAATGTAGGATATTGTTTTCTGATAAAATTCTCTTTTACAAATGCACATTCTTTCCACTTTCTGACAATTCTAAAATATCAATTCAAAGAAATAACAGCGTAAAGGAGCAATAAAGCATACGTCTGCTCTGAGATTTAGAGATAAGACAAATCTATTCGCGGCTGGGCAAACTCGCACCAGGTCATAAACCCTGCGAACGCGCTGCTTTAACAAGAGGTCGATGATTTGAGCATCGGGATAGTCCGCCAAGGAAATGCATCAAAACAACTTCAGCACAGGTTTTCTTGGAACCAAGTGAACTGTGTTGGAGTGGTAAAATTAGACAGCACTTGTCCACCCGTACAATATTGGAGCTTATGTAGTCCAAACGATCATGGAACATTTGTTTCACAATAGTCTTCTTTCCATGTTAGTACATCAACAGTCCAGATCATACTGCTCGTTAACGACCCCTCCCCCTTGAAGAAGATTAGCTACCTGGAATTCCAGCGGCGGGCGTTCCTGCATGCGGGGAAAAGTTGAATGGGAACGCTAATGATATTCCTTATTTTTATTTCTTGTATCAATTACAAATGCAGCATGACCAGAGCAGCTACGGGGCAAGCCACATATCAGATAAGTAGGAGGAGTGGAGATGTCGTGCAGTGTCTAGAGAACGATGGACGAAAAAGTGAACATTCGATCGTGTTGACATTCGTTTCCATATAATTTTCTCTGGTTTTTTTTTGATGAGATGATGACACTTCCAAAACATTAGTCACTATCATTATCCATGAATCCACACATGTAGGGGTTCCATAGCCCCAATTCAAAATATTGAATACTGTAATTAGGTTTTAACAGGCGCTCTATCATGGAAATATGAAATTTTAAATATTGACACATGCAAAACTACAAACTTTCACTTGTTATCCGAAGTATAAAAGCGTCACCGATAGATGCAGCGACACCGCTGCACTTCAGCTCAGTTTAAGGGAATGATCCAGCTCACTTCTCTGCTCTTTCTTATCACTGCTATGCAGGTGAGGGACTGACATTACATTACCTTATTATGTTGCAATTCACCTTCACTAAGTTCCATGTCAAGCGCGTACAAAATCATTTGCCTCTATATTAGGCGGGAGATATATTAGGAGGGAGAAAGTTCTTATGTCTACCCTATCCTATGGTACATTAAAGGTGCTTATATTGCCTCTGATCACACGATTAGCTTTTTAACTTGCAGTCGAGTACCAGCGAAGTTCATGTTTAGAATCAGAAAGCTTCAGCTTGATGACAGCTTATAGCCAAAAAGCTACTGTTACAATTCATCCAACATTACATATTAATTACATACACACTGCTAGAATGAGCCGGTCTGCGATGTGTCGGAGAGCTAGCCAATTGGACAGTAATGTAGATGGAGAATCCAGTGGTTTCTCTGTCCTGGATATGTTCAACTGCTTTTTTAGCATAAAGGCATGATTCCCTCTCCGCGCCCTTGCATCCCATGCGAACATTTTAATCGTGCGCGATCTTACAAGTTACAGGAAAAAAACGCTTATACTAAGCTGTTAAAGGCAGCACCCACGATAATCTCCATCTCTCAGCTTTTGAATGTTCTCGAACTTCAACCATAGCCCCGAAAATTCCACGACGAAAGTACTGTTCGAGACCCAGCCTTCCTCGAGATACTACAAGTACAAGGAAGGCGGACATTTTGAACAGCAGTGGCCTTCATTCTCCTGAATATACCTAGGACATAGCTGGGTTAATGCCCCAGATTCGAATGCCCTACTTTCTCTGCCTACCCCGTAATTACAGTGGGGCAGCAAAGAGGTCACCAGAAAAGCTACGGTTCCTTGCAACGCAATAATTTCGTCCACGTTCATAAAAGATAATTTAGCATTTATAGTGATAATTATTGTTATCTCTGTTAGAATATAAATTGAATAAGACAATATTTACACGTGCTAATAATACCTTATCTTTTTATCTTCTGAAATGAGGACGAAAATCCTGGAAGGAACACTGGCTGTAGTGCTGACCCCTAGGCTGCCCCACTGTGATTAGCGGAGCAGTCAGAGAAAGTAGGACAACTGAGCCTGTGGCAGTGACCCAGATATGCCCTATATTCAGGAAAATGTAGGACACTGCTGTTCAAGATGTCACGCACCCCAAGTACAATGTCAGTTCAACATTGCGACTCAGCTCTCTGGTGAGCGGATTAGTACGAGTTGTCATGTTAAAGTAGGGTTGCAATTCCTGATTGGAGCGTGGAGAATGTATGATATCAACTGACCACAACTATCCATTTTTTTAATCATATAATGATTTGTTGCTTTCTCAATAACCTCCCTATTTGTTGCTGTTTCCGAAAAATATACGTTCGTGCGTCAATGCTACTTAATGCTATTCTTTGTAGGCATGTGTTCCCGGAACTGGGAAAGACACGGCAAAGATGACGATTCCTTTCGAAGTCCCTTACACTGAATCGAATAAGAAACACTACGAGAATTTCGTGAAGAAAACTGTGAGTGAACGCCCATCTACGATTTCTTTGATATGGCTATGAATGTACATAGTCTTCCCTTATGGAAACGCCTCTCTGCTCTTCAGCTAAACAAAATCGCCTCCGTGTTCCCTGGACTGAAACGCAACAGCGATGATGTTAGGGTCACCAGCCGCAGCGCTGGCGGGAAGCTGGTCGTTGACGTTCAAGCAGTGAATGTCGGTTGCGAATTTGTACGTTTCAATGGTTTTTACAGCTCTTAGTAAGCAGTGTGAGGTAATTCTTTTTCAAAACTCTTACAACTTGGAAAGGGGAGCGGCAAAACCATCTGCCTCTACATTTGGGACCTCTACAGTTTTCCCCTGTCTCTGCACTCAGTTCTGAAAAAAATAACGTAGATTTTGAGAGATTCATCACAAATGGCTGTATCCCGTGAAACTGTAGACAGGAAAGGAAATTTCAGCATGTCCTCGTAAGCAGGTTTTTTCTAAAGCCATTTATTTTTCAGAAACATATCTTCGCGGAGGAGTTCAAACAGTATATGGGAGATCAGCGTTTTAATATAACATGCCCTGCACAGTGATTGAATCGCAATCTGCATCGCATCCTCAGCATAAGGATGTGAACAAGATATGTAACTTCACAAAGCATTCCAATAAAGGTGTTCTTGGAGGCTGTTTGGTGTTGCTAGGGATGAAATACCATTACCCTTGAAAATCGAGGTTAGTAGTGATGTGACCGGCTGTAAATAGACGATAGCCTAGTGTGACTCCAAAATCGCACATTCATTTTTTGCAGGCCTCCTAACCACTACTAACCACTACCACGAAAAAAAAAATCGATGATGTCGTCTTTCAACCATCTTTTTTCCTGGCATAATACGTTACTTGGATTGTTTAGCATTCTTTCCGGATAAGATCGAAAGAAGTTGTCTTTTAAAAAGCATAAGAACAAGCTGGGAAGCTATTGAAAGAGCAAAAAGTCATGAAATGATACAAAAGTGGCAAGTGAAGTGAAATTCGAATTCCACAAAGAAAAATTATCTAACGAACAAAGAACGGGTGGGGTTTGCAAGAAATGTAAAGGGATAAGCATTAGCTTAGAGAAAGAAAGCAAAAAATGAAAGAAAAGTGATATTCTAAACGCTAAGATAAGCTAAGGAAAACGCAAACGGATCAGGAAACAACCTATATCTGACATTGATCGAGCTCCAAGAGTATAATTCAGCAGAAGGTCGAGCGCGACAGCTCGTACCAGCGAATTGGGAACTGAAAGGCTAAACTGACGTTGTACTTTTAATATTTCGGGTAAGGGTGAGTCTCAGGCAGCATTTCCGTCGCAGATTTGTCGGGTGGATGTCCAAGAATAGAGATCACCCAAAAGCTGTGAGACGGAGATTATCGTGGGTGCTGCCTTTAAAGGTAGCACCCACTGTAATCAAACTTTCACCTCTGAGATTTTCTTGCGTTCGGAAACTTTAGCATAGTCTGAAAAGTTCACGTACAACAAGAGCAGAGGAAATGCCCTGCGTTCAGCTTAGTAACAAGTATAGCTCTGTGCCAGCGACAACTATCGACGAGTTCACCGGTCACTAAACGGCGCGCGTTTCTTGTGCTGCGTGGTCAAAAGTAGAATCAGCTGTTTCGCTGCGATTCCAAATGCTCACGTCAGTAGTTTTTTCTTTCTCCGCAACTTATTTTCGTCGTTTTCTGAGTAATTCTCACTTCTTTTACGTAGCCCTACCCTATTAACTGGCATTCGATGGTAATTTATAGCTTCTTGAATATTTTAGAGCTAGTTTTCGTCAAAATTTAAATTTTCAGGTATTTCTTCTCCATTTCAGAAATTTCTGAGGTCTTGACTTTCCAATATTAGCCTTGTTCATTCATTCCACATGTTGTTTTTTCAATGGTTGTTTCTTCTAGTAAGTTGCAGAAACATTGTAGGTTAGACCAAATTACCGAATGCGCGAAGATCCAGCGGGTAAAAAGACGTCATTATCGATCATCTCATATCGGCTCTCATCCTCTGGCCTGAGCAACTCGACCACCCCTGTCGCACATAGCCTCATCATGAGCTTAGAAAAAGTGTTTCCACCGCTTTTGGAACGTTTCAGGTTTATGGGAGCCTTGAACAGCCTCGATATCTCAAAATTATGATGGAACCTTCAAGAAGAAAATTTTCGTGGATGGTGCCTTTGAGGTACGCAGGTCACGAGTTCCACTAGAAGAACTGCTGGTCACAAGGACAGAATTTTCATGATGTTCTGACACATACATACATTGACTTCGTCATTTGATGACAACGACTCATAGTCCCAAATCTGGTAAGAATAAAAACCGAAACAACAACCATGGAGCTGAAGAACCGGACTGCTCCATCAGCTAATTTTTACCCCTTTAATTTTAATGCCAGAAACTCTCGTTCCTCGGTTGAAGTAAGCTTCTTGGATGATTACATCACCATTCCGATCCCAATGACAGTACAGCTCTTATTCGCACGTTAATTTCACACAATGAAACGCGCGAAAACCAGATCGGTCGTCAATAAGCCACCCATATCCATATTCATGACACCTTGATAGATAGCCGACATCGGATGCCGTAGTGGCATTCGTGTGTCGGCGAGGATAATTCGACATTTTCCAGTTTACATGGCCGTTTAGAATAGTTTAGAGCGGTAGCAAAAGTACAAAGCAGTTATAGCGGCGTTCTCCTCCCATGATCACCAAAAACCACCATTTCTAATCGAAAATTCTTCCTTTTAAAAGATTAGCCGCGTCATTTCCAGCAATCCCTGATTTGATGATGTATATTTTCACCACATAGTTGTTTTATGGCAGATACATTCCAGAAATAGTGCCTTGCATAATTTTGGGTTGGGAAACCCAGCAATGGTGCGCGACTTCCCAGGTATTTCTTTTAGAGCACAGGGTATCCAGCTGGAGATTGAAAAAAGAGTCAAGGAGATGTAGAGCTTTGCGTCTCACATTGCCTTAGGACAGCTATGGGAGGAATCCTAGGAATCGAACATCCATGCGAACATTAAAAAAACACTGTGCAAATATCGGTGGAGGATAAGCGCAAATAAGTCCAAGTCCTTAAATTCCTTCAAGAACAAGAAAAAGAAAAAAGCAAGCTTCCTATAATAGAAAGAATGAGGTGAGGCAAAAACTCATCAACGAAAGCAAGAAGCGAGAAGATGAAAAATGACAAAAAAAAGGTAAAATTTCCATAAAAAGTGAGGCATGTCCGACAGGTTCAAAAATATGGCTCAATAGTGGCAGTATTCTCGAAGCTCCCCGGGAAAATTCTAGGCTCCCCGGTCAGTCAGAGTGGACGAGTTTCTTCAGCAAAATATGCTACACCTCGTTACCTGCACCGACACCTCAGTGCTGACTGAGACGCGTCCTTTTTTTTACAAAGTACAACCATTTTTACTGGGAAAACTCGTCCACTTTAGAGAAGCGGGTATATCGCTGCCCTCCCGAAACGTTCACGAATACAAATAGAGAGGGCACAGATCATTAGGAATGACGAGCTTAACGAGCCAATCCAATAAAAACCTCTCTCAGTGCGTTCAATTCATACCAGAACAAAAATTTAAAATTTAGAGAGAATGGCGGAAAGCTTTCAAGAGGCACACGACCATGTCTCACTTTCTCGACCACCGTGAAGAAATAAATCACCGCTGTCTCGATGTTACACAGTGAAAAATGGCATGACGTTATTTCCGTTCCTTTTTCCTCACAACCATGGAGGCACGAGCAAAAGACATGTGATGTCTGTGTTATAATTCAACTGATACAGATGGAGAAGAAGAGAACTCTCCTCACGTGTGGAGACCTACCACTCCCTTCTTCATATGGGTCCCAACCACGGGTTAAAGAAATCTTCCGTTACCAATTTCATGGCCATTTTTAGGCTTTCGCTTTAGCGTTTTACGTTTGCTGAGATTTGGAGTTTTCCCTCCACACTTCCCAGTTCCCAACAGATACACACCCAAGCTAAAAACTTGTCAATAACCCTTATATTATGTGAGCCCTGCAATTCATCAAAGTCCTCTTCCCTAGTTTTCCTTCATAAAAGAACGCCTCTTGTATTGAAACGCAGTAAACATGGCCAGAGTTTTGAATTCTTGATTACTCCTGCCATCTCCAACAGGTCCCAGGTAAGGTAGGGGCCTACAAGGAGGAAAGAAGCTCAATGAGGAATGGTTGGGAACAACAGGGGATAGAAGTTATGGGGCGGCAGACTTCGGCTTGACAAATCAAAGTTCCAAAGGCAGAACCGTCGGCCCTAGCCCTCCACAATCCTCCTCCCGTGGTATCTTGCGTAATCCTAGTTTCAGCACTTTGCTGATAAGAACCTCCGTGATCAAATAAAACGGAAAAAAATGAAGGCAATCAGAGCGAATGAAAAATGATAGTGGCAAAAAGCGTCCATGAAAAAAGACTGGGTAGCGAGGAAAAAAAAAGAGGAGAGGGGAAAAAATAACGCCGACTCCTCCATTCACTTTGAATGCAAGCCGGTCATTCGTTACAAGACCTCTACCTCAATTTCCCTACTAAAATATTTTGAATTACTGTGTTTTAATCACTGTCAAGGTTATTGCAAGCCTATATAAACCTATAGGCTTACGTGGCAAATAAACAAATAAACAAATAAACAAACAGACAAACATATAAACAAGTGAATTAAATAAATAAATAAATAAGAGCTGAATAGTTACTTGGGAAAGTGAAGAAGAAACGAACAATTTCCCCCAATGTGGATAAAACCAAGATCTCACTTTTTGTTGGAAGAAAATTCTATAAACCACTCCTCAAAGAAGGATGGAAAAATCCAAGAAAAAGACACAGAGGGGTAAAATTCGGAAAATAGATGCAAAAAGAAGAATAAAAAGGAATGACTTGCATGTTTTCTTGAGACAAGACATCGGCATTTCACAGTATTATTACTACATCCAGAATGAGCGTATTTTAATTTGTGTCGCATTGAAAATTATGTCAGTGCCCTAAATTAGAAATTAAATTTCCATTCAAGGTTAGTTACTAGTAAGGAGGTAAAGAAAACATGAACAAACAGAAACAATGCCGAAAATGAGGGAAAATCCAAAAAAAATCGAAACCAAAGGCAAAATATCGAGTCGGAACATAGGGACGCGGATAAAAATCCAGAAACCAGTAAGTGATGCCGGCGGGATCGCACTCACCCTCCACTACCACAAACAATTCCCGGGAAAACTCTCGACGAAAGGGATCCGGTTGCTGCTGCGATGCCTCAAAATACGCTTGCTCCGGGTGGTCCAGCTTGATAATTAGCAAACATCGCTCTGATAAGCTCGACTGCACGCCGACGCCACCGCCGCCGCCGAATGCACGACCCCAGCGCGTTCGTTCGGACATATTTACAGCTTGTTTGTTTACTTAAGCAGCAGTAACACAAACTAGTCATTTCTACCCTTCAAAATAGCGAGTTTGGCGCCATTTCACTGGCAAGAGAATCCAGACTTTGTGGGAAAAATTCAGCTTTCGTAATAGCCCAGATCCAGCACCTCTCCGGAAATCTGCGCGACAGCCACGCCCATTTTCGTATATGTTTCAAAGCAGTTGACCGCGCACATCGCAAGCCAATGCAATAATGACAATCATGAGCGAATTCCCGCAGGATTCCCGTCCGAGGTGGACAGCCAGATAGAAGGAGGGCACAGACAATCCGAGGGGATTCCGGAGCCAACGACAGAAATCAAACGTTCTCAAGCAGCGCAAGGATAGAAAAAAACGCATGTTTGATATCAAAATGAGTGTAATGACTGGTTGTTCGGAAGGACTGGATGTTTCCAGAGAACATCCCACTGAAAAAGTTCTCACAAGAAGTAAATAAACCCCAAGGATGTGTATTTCCAAAGAATTTTGGGGAAATACCATGGAAATAACGAGACGAGAGAGAGAGAGAGAGAGAGAGAGAAAGTCGAAACGTCGGCCAAATAAACGTGCTCAATTAACAACCTGCGTGGCACAACATTGAAGACTGAGAGAGAGAGAGGGACGAGACGAGATGAGAGAAGAGAGAGACGCAGGTACGTACTCACTATTCGCTAACTAATTTAATAAAAAAAAATCTGCTCGATCATTAAGTTACCCTAGCAATTTTGTGATGTGGAAGGCTGAAAATCGTCCGGCTTATTTTAGAACCCCTTGCTTCCACCTATTATATATTTCTAATATGACATTGCTCACAAATTTTAATTCTACGAAGGAATGACCATGTGCAAGAATTTTCCAGCTGAAGAGTGTTTTTTCTTTGAGAAAAATCTTGCCTTTCCCACTATCCATGGCCCGGAAGCAACTGATTATGCTGCGATAGGTGAACAGTTCTTTACTGGATGTTTACCACAGGAAGCCGAGACCACCTCCAATAACCCTCTAGCCATCACGATAGAGAACAAACGATCCGAGGGGATTCTCGCACATCCTCTCCCCCCCCCCCCCCC
>JARK01001341.1:2891244-2918226 GCA_000688135.1 Ancylostoma ceylanicum | reverse complement strand
CCCCCCCCTCTAGACAATGTGAGGGGAGGGGAGATTTGCGAGATGTGAGTTTAGTCACAACTCACCCGTGCCTAGGACACTGCAACTTGTCATTCTTGGTTCGGGCGCTCTTGATTCCATGATTTCTAGGCCCAATTCTAGCACCTCTAATAAATATATACTTTCAGGTGACAATTAGAAAGGGACGAAGAGGCACGGAAACCTTAACCGGGTTTCCGTGCCTCTTCGTCCCTTTCTAAACAGAATTGTTCAGGAACAAGTAGGAATTTTCTTTTTATTTTTTGGAATTCCAGAATGAAGCCTGCATAATTCAGTGGGTGAACGAAGCCAATTTGGAGGCACAAAATTAAGTCAGGAAGTGAGAGAACAATAGTTGATGCGAGAACCCCAAGAAATCTGCACGATGCATACACCGTGCATATTTCATGCGAATTTCATACAATGTAACGTTAGCGTAGGATATAGATGGTGTGCGCATAGGATGTTTCTTATGAATGTAGCTGAACAGATTCATTTATTGAAGAATATTTGGAAAAAAAAATTAGCTGTTACCAAACAGGAGCACGTAAGAAATTTGAACTACGCTCATCTCAGGTGTCAAAATCCATTTGCATCATAATCGCAGACGCACCAACGATAATCACCTATGATAGCTTGTCGCCCCCAGAGAACCTCTAGCTGATCCGAGAAAAAACCCGCGCTATTCTGAGTGGAAGCGAACTTGTTCTGCTTGTTTTTAGACTTCATGGAACCATAAGGCACAATCCAAGCACGCCATTTACGTTCATATCCAGCATTCCAATTACGCACTCTACCCGCCTCGCAGCGTTCGGGCTTCGAGGAGTTCATATCAGCAAGTTTGTGGACTTTTTGGAGCAGTTTTCAGGCCATTCATTCATTCATTCATTCATTCATTCATTCATTCATTCATTCATTCATTCATTCATTCATTCATTCAGTCATTCATCCATTCATCCATCCTCTTCATATCGGTGAATCTCACTTTTGCTGCTGAAACTGACTTAGTTTTGAACTAGGTAGGCGCTGTGGCTAGCGGCTGTTGCCGCAGTCGCGTTGGTGGTGCAGTGCGGCAAGCCAGCGGAGGGATGTAATCACGGTTGACGCCTCCTGTAATCCCATATTCATATTATTATTAGCACTACGGGTTTCCATTGTTACATCGACTAAAACAAAGTTATTTCAGATAAATTTCCAGTAATAAATTGAAGACATCTAGCTAATAAGCATAGTATTAGGTTGCAGTGGAAGCTCTAGCGACTTCTGGTCATTCATGGGAAACCCATTGTACCAACTTGTACACCTTGTCCGCTGACGAAGGTGATCGGACAGTAGTGGTAATGTGAACTACTTACAAAACCAGAAAATTCCGGCTGAGAAGAAGCCTAGGAAAGCAACCGCGGATACGGATCAAACTATTAGAAGGGATAGCATCGCCCCAACCCATCGCCCAGACATAGGAGCTGACGAGACGGGCAAACGACGCAAAACTGTTCCCAGGTACTCGTCATCCTCTTTTTGTTCCTCAACGAAAGCCGTTTCAATGAATGGAATCAATCGCGCGCTAAGCCGAACGTCGATCGTCGTTGTTCGCAGAATGCTTTTCCGCCACCCACAACCAGTCGTCTCGTGCCGGCCTTCTCACTTTTCCAGTTCTGGGCAGGAATTTTTTGCCTGTCTACGTCACAATTTCATAGCTACCTGTATAGCAAGCGTTTTCAACGCTTCAATAACTCTTAAACTGCGCTTCTCGTGGGTGAGGCTTGTTAGGCTTCAAAGGTTTGGGTCAACATCACGAGTCAGACCAGTAATGTGACTCATGAATGGAACCCTTCCTGGCTTGTTTCTATGCCGGAATGAGTAATAAGAAAAAACCTAAAACACCAGAATACTCATTTTTCGTTTCGTTCCTTCCACTGTACGGAAAACAAATGAGAATATGGCCTTCCCCGGAACTCGTCAGCAGTGAGGGAAGGTCATTGAGACATAAAAAAAAAAACAAAAAAAAAACAAGAACATAAAAATTATCGAAAGTAACTGCCTATTTGGTCCCCTCCTTCTCCTTGTGGTTCTTCTTCCCGTAAACATTAAATGGGCAAAACTTCTTTCTATCAAAACCGAGATGCCCTTCCTCCCATATCCAGCTTCCCAACACCATTTCCCGGAGGGAACTTTTTCATGGGATGAAACAGCCTCTTATCAAGTGCGTTATTCTCACGAGGGAAGGATACCAGATGTCCGTGGAATCTTAAAATGGGGTATGCCTCTTAGTGTATAGCTGACCATGCTGATCCCCGTTATGTTCTTTGTCGGCGCTCTCTGTCGCTGCAGAAACAGTTACGACGTGGTATGTGCAGTATATATGTGCAGTTTCTACTTTCATCTGCCGAAACTGTATGAAAATGAAGTTGCCGTGCAAAAGGGGTGCAGAATTTGTTATCAGCAATCTAAATAACCCTATATGCAAAATTTCATGAGAGAATATGTTCATCTACACCCGATTTGCCTAAGCCGGATCATTCATGCAGGTCTCATTGATCGCGTAGATCAGGTGAGTGGTGGTGTAGTGGTAAGTGTCTCGCTCTTCAAGGAAGCAGTCCCAGGTTCAATCCCTTCAGCAGTTCAGCTTTTTGCATTTCCATTCCACGTGCTGTTTTCCTTTGAGAATCGATTCTATGCTATTTTATAACGTTTTTCACTTGCAATTCCATGATCTGAAAGTGCGGGAGCTTTTTGAAGGATTCTCATCACCTCGTCTTTGTTAGCAGTGCAACTGGTAATGGTAGGTGTATGGTGCTTACGTGGTCCAAATTTTCAAGAATTTTTTTAACGCTGAAACTCCCCATAGTAGGGTTATCTGAGGTGCTGAACACGAATATCGTACCCACTTTGAACCGCAATCCCATTTTTCTAGGGTTACGGTAGAAGCACTGTGGGGAACCGAAATAAGTTGTCCACTTCGGCATCCAAATGGTAGTGCCACTCAAAGTTATGTTGACATTTGTGGTCAGCGCCTAAAATAACCCTTCTCTGCAAAATTTGGAAGGATTCTGTGAGGTGCCTAAACTTGCTTATGCCCACATATGTATGTCTCCCTTGATACGACTGGTACGAGCACTTCCATCTTTGGCAAACCGGCGTAAACGGGTATTCCTTCGGTGAAATTTTGCATATGGGGTTATTTGGACTGCTGATCACAGATTCTGTATCCATTTTGCATGGCAACGCGGTTTCCGTGTGGTTACGGTAGATGGTTGTAGAAAGTCCATGTACGTATGCACTGCACATGCAAGGTCATAACTTTTCCTGCAATGGGACAGAGCACAAATGGGGAACATATTACAGATCAGCATTCCCAACCTCACATTGCTAGGCATATCTCATTTCGAATTGCCACGGACATTTGGTATCCTTCCCTTGTCAGCAATGTTGCACTGGATGAGATGGATCGGTTAATAAGCGCAGGCAAAATGAAGCGCACTAGGCAATGGAATACTCTTGTTTTCGATCTTGAGCGATAAACATACACTATGTATATATTCCAAGTTCGACTGTTTTCAAATCTCGGCATATTTTAACTTCATATGAATCCTTATGTTTAACAGCACCCGAGATTGGTATAGTCTTTATTGTTCTCGGCCAACGTTTCGCCTGAATCGCCTTCCTCGGGGTCTTAGGATTTTCCAGTGCTAGTGACAGCCGGCTAGTAGCGAAAGTTATTGCCAAGTGTTGAGAAATGGTGTTGGGAAGCTGGATACGGGTTTTGTCGTTATCATACATAGCTATTGTTGCTTGACATGCACTATATAATTCGATTCAAATTTTGCGGTATTTCTCTCGTTTTTAGCCAGGGTTTCGATAGTCCATTGAGATTAGCCAGGATAAACAATAATTTTTGATCCGGACTTTACAGCTCGTATCTCCATCCATATCCGTCATGTTGGTTGGTTTGTTTGTTTATGGTTAACGTTAAATTTTCGCTTTTGCTTTTTTAACAACATCTTTCTACTGTATTTGTTTTAAATTAGTAGATAGGCTTGTTGGTTGTTTCCTTTGTCGCATGTTCATGCAATAAATAAATAAATAAATTTTATTAATTCATTTTATCATTATTTTTTAAAATGATTAATTCAATCATTAATTGTTCATTGTTATAATTGATATTTTATCAATTTTATTTTCCATTCAGGTCCCCAAAACGGCGGAAACCCTAATTTTCTTCCCACCCCCCTTCCCGCCCACTTTCTGCGTCTGCCACTGATAAAGTACTATAAAAAAAACTGAGCTTAGGTCTCCAATGACACGTTAATAAAGGTGAAAAAGAATGCGTATCCATATTGTTACATTCTGATAAATAAAAGAAAAAATTAATTCAATCTTCCAGTGAAATCCAGAGAAAAATCATGGGCTAGGACCGGCGCTTGGCAAAGGAGTTGGGATCAGTCTGTGGTTAGATCTAATCATAATTTATCCGTGATTCAGTGTTAAAAGTGACATCTCCGTTGACGTAGCAAGGTCCTATACGTATCCGCAAACTTGTTAGCCTAATTATCGAAGCTGAACAGATTGCGCCCCACAGATGCGATTAAATCTCTCGAGAAGCACATTGGAAACTGGTCATCGAAAGCTTCCAGAAACGTGGATCTCTCTCCCCACATGGCTTTTGTTGCTGTAGCCTTCTGTGCCACATATTTTCCTCGAAAACTCATCCCCACAATGTAAAAACTCCTGGCTGGTCTCAATTATCTCACTCCAAACGCCTCTGCGCTTTCATTTCGCCATGTAACACCCGCGCCGTCACGATAATGATCATTATAGGTCATCGCCTAGTACATCTACGCTGTTCAACCGCTCTGCCTATAAACCTTTTTTCATTTGACCCCTATTCACCGATAAAGCGCCACTGAACCCTGTTACCTGCACTGATCTTCACAAGATTATTCAATCGATATACTGATTAGTGGTCTCCGCTTTCGATGAGATATTTTATTGGCAAGGCGCTGCTAGCCAGTCAATCGCTCAGGAGACGACTGTCTACAAATGTATCCAGAAAGGCAGAATGGGTGCGTTGGGTGGTGCACTGTCTAGATGCAGTTACTATGAAGATCATATTCTTCCAGGTTTTTCGAATAGCTGTGATATTCCTGTGTATATTATGTGGACTAGCATGGTATCAGCGTACCATCAACATGTGGGCGTTGAAGAATATTGGTGATACGTTTCTGACAAAGGATATTGGTAAGTTTTATTACAGCATCGGATGGTTTTTGGTTTGGAATACGACTATTTCCTTAATTTTCGTCCTTTCTTTAGTCATTTTCTCCTGTTATGGCTTTACACAATTATATACCCCCCCCCGTGATTTTTGTGCTCTTCGCATTTTTCTAACGTCTAAAATCAATAAGACTAAGTCAAGCTAATGATGTGCTTATTCAGTTTAGAATTTACTTATTTATTTTCAATACAAAGTGCCATGGGCACAATGCTACCCTTCAAAATGAAGGTAAACAACAAAAGTGTCAATTGTAAAAAAAATAAAATAAATAAAGAATGAGAATTAAACTTGACCCGGAAATGTAAGGTTACCCTTTCCCCACCCACAGCTTTTCCCATCTCTTCCATATCAATAAACGAGACCAAATAACTGAGATTCACGGAACGGGAACCATGCCAAGCAGCTACTTTTATTTTGTCTCAACTAACTAAACAAAGAGCCACATACCTAGTATCCGGATGTGCAAATGTCTAAGCTGGTTTGCTCTCAAGGTTTCACCCAGTTATGCGTCCGGGAATCCCAGCACAAGGCGGTTGCTTGTTTTGCAGAACAAAAGTTGACTCGATGTCCATACCTAAAAGTTATAAAGTGTCAGGCGGTGACAGTCGTCTCCTACCAGAATATTTCCTCTGCGAAGAATGGTTTCCGCTCAAAAAAAATTATACCCTCATCCAAAAAACGAAGAATCATTTTAACCCCAATCACTTGCGCGACTTCATTGAATGTCTCAAGGTCTGATTTCTAGCGGATCGAGGATATTTCTGGAGGTTGTCTGGTCTTTTAGTCAGTAGGAGGCAGTGAACGTAAATCATACGACAATGCTCCAAATTACAGAGAAGTTCATTTTCTGGCTGCCATTTTCTTTGTTACCGTAGTTATGGCCCACCCTGTATAATCTTTGCAGGACCTCTGAAACCTTTGCCCAGTAGACCAACTTTTTTCGCCAGAAAATCCCGCATTATTCCTCCTGTGTAGCAATCAACTCTCTTTTTTTTACATTGTCTCGCTGCCTCTAACGGCACCGATTCCTATAGCCATCGATTTAATGGAGTGTAGCTGGTGCCGCTTTTGTACGAGCCAAAAATAATCGATACGTATCAAAATCGCAGTAACATCGGCGATGGAGATTGTAGAGGGGGTATTCTTCATGTTTAGTACAACCACAGCCTCTTATGCAGTCTCCATCAATATATAGGACACGGATTTCAGAACGAAGCAGACATTGGGGTCCCAAAACATGAAACTCTAGCGATTTTACAAAACTTATATTAAAAAAATCCCAGAAAAAATTAGGTACTACTCCTCCTATAGATGCTCTAAGATGAGGACCTCAACAGTACGAAATAAATGACAAGTATTTCTCAAAATCAAATAACTGAGGAAACAACTGAAGTGCATAGCTGCTTTACAGAATATTTTCTTGCAGGAACACGACAGATTATTCTTGGCGTATTTCATCGACAGAAAAGCGAACAAAATGTGAATGGAAAATTTGCAGTAAGTAACCTTGCTTTTTTGTCATGTCAAACAGACATATAAATGAATTGTTTCCCCAATTTTTTTGTCATTTCGAGACATTTATGGAGGGCGTCATACAACTAGAACAAATCGATGTATTCTCACATCGGAATCAAATTCTTTTTCATTGCAAAATTCCAAATGCATCTTTCTTTCCGCACTAAAGAGAAAATCGAACTGGAAGAAAAGAAGCATGACTGGATCAGATCGGTGAATGAGAGTTCAATGGACATTTTTATAGCTGAATGTGAGAATAGACGCAGTGCGAGCTAATCAGCTATGCCGTAGACTCATAGATAGACTAAACCAGTGGAGGTTGTACTTATGGCCCCTGATCCCCCCTTTTCTCAACAAGAATGGAACGAAAAATCCCACAAAATTGCTTTATAGAACAATGAAAAATTCTGTACCAACTCATTTTTGAAACTTCATTCTATCCATAGCCTCATCACCAATTTTGATAAAGTCGTTTTCTAATCAAAACGCCACATTTAATTGGCTGACCACGCCCCCTCTTCATCCCACCCCGTTCCACCAAAAAAACGTGTGCGCCCGCCATTGGGTTGAAAGCCCCGTTCCACCCCGGGGATCGCCTTCCAGATTTTCACTTGGGAAAAATCTCTAGGAGCTTCCGTTCACAACGGTATATGCAATCCGGAGCAAAACTGTCAAAAAATCCCATTCAAACCAGAACTTTCGTGGAGCTTGTGGGCGGAGCCGGGGTTGGATTGCAGGGTTTCCGCATCATTCACTACCTTGCTGGCCAGATGGAGCGCGGATAACGACAAACCGTCATTAGAAGTAAGAAGATTTCCTCAGAAGATGCATTCAGGAGAGTGCGCTATCCGGAAACCTTGCCTCCAGGCTTTGGTCGCGCTCCGGCTCGGCCCACGCCCGCGCTCCCTCCTCCCCCCACCCCTCCCGACAATGGGTCGCCAAATTTTTGAAATTATTTTACAATACAAATAAATAGTTTATTTTCATTTGTTTATTTTTATTACTATTTTCTAAACATTTATCATTTATTATCTATTATTATTAAAAAATAATATTTTCATTAATTTTATTTTCCGTCTGGACCCCTAAAATGGCGGAGACCCCATATTCGAATTATTCAAATTCCTACGACAAACTGATTCCAATCCATGAAAAAATATCGATCCAATTCAGGTGATCCACTTTCTAGCCGATGGTCGTATGGAACACCCCCTATACTGTTTCTCAAAGCAACCCGATAATCATTACCTTGGTAGGTCCTTAACGCAAAATACAGTATAGTTCCAAATCTCAAATTACCGTTACAGTATCCCACGCCACCGTACAACGTATCCACCGGGGTAAGCGCGCCTCATCGGATATTTGCTCTTGGGCTGGACATATAGCCGAATGCGAGCTAGAAGTGCACACTTTTAAAGAGTTCAGGTGGGCATGGGTTCCAGAAACTTCTTACAAAAAAATTGCACTAGCCAACGATATTTCAAAAATTTGATTTCTTTCTAGGATTGGCACCACTCCAGAAGTAGAGGACGCTATGATAGTCACCCCAGAGCAGCCACTGAGGTTTCGGTTTTTTTCACTATGACAACTGTTATACTCCTCGATTAGTCCAACAATTTTGGAAATTGGCAATGGTTTTGGTACGTATCGATTGTGAGCCAACAAATGTGGCGACAGCGCTAGCGACGCGCAACTCACAATCAATATGTATAAAAATCAATATCACCGCCCGCAGAGTTATGCTCGTCGAGGGCAGCACATGATTTTCACATATGAGGAAATTTCCCTATCCAACGTTTTCAGAGAACCTCGTCATGATCTTGTTGTTTGCATGGCGCCCATGTATATATACACTGACTGGGAGACTCTTCTTGTTGGTATTGAAACATGGCTGGCGTTGGGTGCCACAAAAATTGTTGTCCCTGTACAGTCGGCGTCTACATCATGTTATAGGATTTTAAAAGAGTATGAAAAGAGAGGTAAGTTGTTGTTGATTTCTCTTACCATGAGGTTTACGAGAAATGCTCGAAATTTGAATGAGAATTTCCCTTCTTACAAGAAGCACTCTGACTGTCTGCGCATCCACACTTCTTATTCAAACCGCCGTTTTCATTACCGATCGACACTGGGAACGACTGAAGTCTCCACTACTTCAGTGGAAGTAGTTCTACTTGAACCACAGTGGTCAATCACTCTCGCACACATGCTCACAGAACACCGCCGCGCCGCACCAACAACGCGTTGCGGCAGACCCGCTGAGTGTTGTGGTTGACGGGCAATGCTAGTACTAATGCACTGCTTGTATTTCCATTCAATCATTCCGGAATGAAGATAAAGGCACAAAAAACGGGGGGAACATCGCCTGACGATAGCTGTGTATGGCTGGTCCGTGGCGCTGCATTGGTGGTGCGGCGCGTCAGGCCAGACGTGCGATATTCTGTTATGCAAGAGCAATTGAGCTTTGTATATGGCAAATAAGCGATAAAAACGTATAAATCACGTCCAATTGAATAAATTTGATAACTGTAAAGCCTAGTTGGAAGGTTAAGCCGGAAAAACCACCAAATTAAATTTTTTTCCTCTCACCAGTTACTATTTTTGAATAACTACGCGCGTTTTCAGGACTGGTTATAATCCGAACATGGCCCAAATGGCCAGTTCTCTCGGATTCGAATCCAAACGGGCTTGTTTTGAGCAGAGGTGAGTTAAATCACAAAAACTATCGCATGTTCAGACTTTCGACGGTCAATTTTCTCAGGCATTGAGGAATCGCATGTGAACTGCTTATTCTTTGCAAAGCCATGGGCGAATATGATTGTCTTCTCGGATATTGACGATCTTCTTCTTCCAACCGATCCTATGCATATAAAACCAGGCATCAACGTGGAAATTCTCAAGGTGACTCCAAGGAACGACCTCGTATTCTAAAGCTATGCCGTCCGACTAGATATAGATACTAGTTGCCACCTTCTTGCTAAATAGCGTGAAACTCCGGCGAGAGAAATTCACCTGGCGGATACAAGGCCAGGACCAGAACTCGCCAGAATCCATAAAAATGTATACAGTATCGATAGAATATGTACTTGCTAGGGGAAAAAAAAAACGTCAGATTCCATGCGCGGTTCCAAGGGGTGGAGCTTTATACCTGGAAAGGGCGGAGCATTCAAGCCCTCCGATTGGTCAGTTGCGTAAACCGACCAATCCGAGCGCTTGGCTGCGCCGCCCTCTCCAAGTGTAACGCTCCACACATATCTAACACAGTTCCTTACAGACCATATTCGCAGAACACCCGCAAGCAGGATCGCTGCTGTTCGAACATCGTGACGTACAGTTCCATCTTCCCAATCAACAGGTTAGTGCTATCTATTAGAAAATCTGACAAATCGGCTGTAAAAGCGTTGTATTTCACTTTTTCTAGTTGAATGTGAAACATCTACTCCTTGTAACATTTTCAAATGACATATACAGTGCCGCTCAATCATTTTTACACAGCAAAATGCTGTCAATCTGGTCTGCCGCACCGCACCATCTATGTAACGCGGTAGACCAACTGGGCTGGTTGCCTGGCTTTGAAATAAAAGTTTGTTTTTCACCGTTTTAGCTTGTGTCTCTCCTTATATTCCAAAATGCATGGGTCACACCAATCCAGGCAACACCTTAAAACTACATACCCCGGCTGGGATGCCGCGTAACCTGGATGGTGACCGGTACTATGTGATGTGCAAGAATGAATGACCTACACTGTATTTCATATTGCAAACGTCATCGCTCTTATGAATAAAAAATCAAGTGGAAAATTCAGGATGCACCGAATACGCTGGCTAAATTCAACTTCAACTTTGTCACAGAGTCCAAACACAAGATGAACTGCAATGTGTGGAGAATGAAAACGCGAGTCGTAGTGAATGCAAGTAGGTCAAAACTTGCTGAAAAATTTAACTCGCAATGAGGTCAAAACTTGCTAAAAATTCAATTAACCATGAATATTCCGAGCTTAATTGTTTGAGGTCGCGTGGACTCCGTGAACATGCATGAGACTGGTATTCATCGTTTCGGCTACGTACAGACCAGGGTACCGTGTCGACAGGTGGGTACACCCAATTTTCAAGATTAAGTGGCGGTCGGTCATCAGTGCATTGCAGAACACCACCCGTCAGCTCTGCCGCAACGCACCACCCATGCATCATCATAGGAGGCGCGACGGGGTGCGGCGTGGCAGAGCGGATGGGCGATATTTTGAGGTGCAAAAATGATTGACCGCCGCTGTAGTTCCCTCCAATATCTCAGTATTTTAGGCCCATTTCTACCACCTTCGTCATTCTCATCATACAGTGTCAAACCCTGTCGGAATTGATATGTCCAACTTAGCAGCCATCTTGAACAGGTAATAAGGAACTTTTTTTTTCAATGTCGTATTACAAAATACTCCATTCCAATCCATCAATTATGCGACGTGGAGTGACGCAATTCCCTCCTCTTCACGTCGTTCCTCACCCCAAGAATTAGCCGAGAAGTTTTGAAGAATAACTTATTCGAAAATTTTTATAGTCACCCTAATTCGATTTTTTCGCAAACTTATATTTGGAATTCTCACTGTCCAGTTATGAATCTATGGAGAGACCACTGCTTCCTACGCCCCCCTCCCCCCGTCCCGCCCATCTGCTTCAGATCTTGTTCCATTAAAACTCCTCAGTACCAGGGAAAGTGTACAGATGATTTTTAGGCAATGGTACTCTCGCCTGGAATCGTTCAAAGATTTCAAAGACGTTCCACTTAACAAATCAAGCACAGAATCATTTGAGGTGGGTGGGAAAGATCCTTAGCAAATTTTCGTATAATCTCAGCGCTATTATTTTATTATTTACACTATAATTACGGTGGCAGGCTAAAGTTTAAAGGGAAAAAATGAGTAGTTGAGCTTACGATGAAGAACACTGGTATGGTGCGCCTAATGCGTGACGATAGTTGAGCGTACTCTGTATATAACAGACTATGCTCAAGTCCGACCATCGCCCTCTTTGAACTAACAGACCATACCTAGACAAATTGGCGACTCAGACACTTCCGCGATAGACGCAAGACATGTAAGAATTGTCATTACGACGCGTTGTAATGATACATGTTACCACTGTTGCACTGAAGTGCTTGGATTATGGTAGCGTCTTCTGGTCGCAATGTCACACCGCAGCCACGCAGTTTCTTTTCCTCTAATTTCTCTCGAACTCTTGTCTCCGATGAATTGCACCATTCTATATACAGTGCGTTTCATAATTATAAGATCATCCCCGTGTTTTGAGCTTTCAGGGGAAGCAGCAATCAGGGGAATTTCCTGCTATTTTTGGTAGATTCCCCACCTTGAAAAACCATTGTAGCCAAAATTTCGTTTTCCTAACTTTTACCTTATGTAGTACATGTGTACTAATACATTGTGTACTATGTAGTACATAGGAAACTCTAGTGGGTCCAGACCCGCATGTTGCGCTGCATGAAGTCGCGGTATCGATCGGGAGTCAACAGAAGGGGCGAGTGCGCAGACAATCAGTTCCTAGAGCAGACGATGCAGCGCGGCTAGTGAGCCTTGACCACTGGAGTCTCTTATATTTTGGAAATGAGCATGGTGAACATTGCAATTTTTGGAAAATTGGTCAAACAAGATGTGGTCAGAAAATCTTTGAAGTTTTTGCACGTTTTTAAGCTAATTATAGGTAGAAATTTTTTTTAACGAAGGTAATATCACTCACCTTGTTTCTGCCAAGACAATCTGATTTTCTTCGGACGCATTTGTACTGCAGGATTTTGACCGTTGTATGGGTGCAATAAACGAGGAGCACTGGACCCTCCACGTAAGCCGATGTCTTACGCCACATGTGTGCTTCAGCCGACTGAAAAGGTAGCTGATTTCATCCCAGCCATACCTTACAAATCATCCGCATTCACTTACCATTTCAGAGATGTTGACTGTGTCGCGGCTCGAGCTGAATTTGACTTCTACCGGTCAGGAGTCGGCTATTTCCTGCAAGCGACAAATGTTACCATAGCCACATCGGACCCAAACTGTGAAGCACCAGTACCTCAAATTGTTTCCGGAAACCACTACTTCACCCCATAACGGGTTCCTGTTCAATGTAGATCAAGAGTGCTAGGCAGTATTGGCTAGAATTAGAGATGCGCCCACTAATAAATTTGATTTCTCCAGAAGTGTTGCCTCCCTAGTAACTAAAATAGATTGAAAATGAAGAAAGTGCTACAACTACATTAAAGTAGAAAAAATATTCAAGAAAAAGAAAAGTTTGGGAAACATCTTAAATGATAGCAAAATTGCAGCAGTACTCCACAGACATGACCAGGATCTGGGTGCATCACAGAGATTACCCGGGGTAAACGTGTTGACAGCCGTGTTAGAGATGGATGAGCCTGTGGACTTTTCACACATTTACCCTTGGTAATCTCAATGATGTGTGCAGCCTCGGAAATACAGCAAATAATGACATCAGAGGTCTCAGTTTTATACGTTGGCGCTCGTCTTCTACAGACAAATTTACGTAGTACACTTCGTTTTTCAAGTCACATTTTACTTACCTGTCGAAATATGAGCTCCATGGGGAAACGTGGTGCTGTCAGCGCTTTGCATCGCAAAGGTGCACTGATTTCTGAAATCGCAAAGCAGCTTCAGATGCCTCGCTCTACTGTTCACGCCGCCGTCAAACGCTTCAATTAGTTCGAAGATGACAAAAAACAGGTCGTCCACTTTCCCACGCAAGAAATCGAACAGATAATAAGGAAGTTGATCCCTCAAAATTCTCAACGATCCATGAGAAAGATGGCGTGAGAACTGGGTCTGAGCGAGAAGACGGTCCGCCGAATAGTGAAAAAAGATCTAAACCCTTGGCCATTCGAGCTACAAGAGGCTCATCACCTGGACGAAATCATGAAATTGAACCGGCTGCAGAAAGCAAAGAAGATGCTCCACCGCAGTGGGCCGTCATCGTCAGATCCTTTCCATCGACGAGAAAATTTTCACGCTTGACGCACATCATGAACATGATAATCTAGAAGACCTAGCAAAGTCGACACAGTAACCCCTTGACATTTTCCCACTTCTGTGATCGTAGGGCGATTGTATGGGCCAAAATCTGCGCGACTAGCGAGACTCCGTTGGTTTTCATCAAAAAAGAAACCAATATCACAGCAAATTTCCATCAAAACGAGATACTAAAGAAGGTACTGGCTCCTTGGGTTATTCTTCACTTTGTTGGAAAGCCATGGATCTTTCAGCAGGACTGAGCGCCCTTTCACGGAGCCAAAACTACTTTGGCTGTGCAGAGACCTGTTTGTGCAGAGACCAGAACGTTTTTTTACGATTTCACGTGGGAATTTTTGGAGGATATTTTCCGTCCACATAGCATCTTTGGTTTTGCGTATGTCTTGGCCGGCTGACACCATCAGCTTGATCAGCATGGATATTTTATCGAAAACATACGTACAGTTTTCTGCGCTGTTGTTTGCTGGCCTTAAAAATGATAGGCGTTGCACGATTCTAGCTCTGTTTGTAGGTTTATTACCATACTCCTTTTGTAGTGTCAATCATCCAGTTATTAATTTTTGGTATTAACTGCATGCCCTTGATTGCATCATCAGATTTGTCTTTGAGGTTCTCTTTCAGGCAAATCATTTTTTCGGGTGCGGGCGCTTAGTTACCCGAGGCATCTGTCACAAAGAGCAGAGACAGTTACTGCCGGCACTAGGAGGTCTCTTTAATGGACGAAAATATAAAATATTCTACGAAATGCTATTACAAACGATTTCATCTTGAGAAAATGCCTAAATTAACTTTACTGAAGTCGTTTAGGCGTCTTCTTGTTTTATAAGGAGTATTTCTCTTAATCATGATTATCTTCAAGGATAAATCGCTCAAAACTTGATCTCCATCCTGACCTTCCGTCGGTTTTTGATTTCACCAATTTCTATCTAATGAGAAGAGGTTAAAGTTTTCTGAGAATCCAGAAACAGCTCTGATACGCTCCGGCTGCACCTAACGTCATGGGTAACTAAGTGCCGCCTCCCCATTTTTTCGACTGTGCTCAGATTTTTGTTGTTGTGAACCAGTGTCTCATATATGACCCAAAACTCTGGGGAACCTCCGTCGACTCCGAAAAATTTCGGTAGAGTTAGCACTGGTGTCTTTATTGACTTGCAACTAGACTGTGAGTCGTTGCTGTGGTCGGCAGTGCCATTGCCACTATCTTCTGATAGCCATTCTGACCCTTGATTGCTACTAAAGTAGCGATTGTTGTCGCTGATTCCTTCTGTAGACTCTTTACTCATCATGATGTTTGTTTCTGTTTCCATCATGACTGGATTCTGCTGTTTTTCGACTGAAAGTTTCCTTAACAGCAGAAAATGTGGCGACTTATGGCGGATGGTGGCGCCTCTTGGACTTGTTTAGTCCGTGTGTGCAATAATTGCGGTGGTTCAGTGGCTAACAGATTTATTACTCTACATGAGATGGAGAGCAAAATGAGAGATGAGTGCCTTGTGCCTGGGTTAGTTCAGTGGAATATTCGGTACTAGGACCGAATTAGAGAGCCAAGACGAGGTTGCCGACGATGAAGGACCGTACACGAACGCGTTTTTTGGGCAGAATGTTTATCCTTATCTCATTTACAACACAGCAACGCCCCACTAGGGGGCGTTGTGCAAACATGACAAGCCCTGGGTCGCGCAGGTCGCTTGATAGCGCGACATTGTACTTGACCGCATTTTCGCACTGTTTCGCTGGTTTTTCACACGAAATTGATGCAATACTTCCAAACATTATTTTGTAGATTGTGCTTCAAGACATACTATTTCTTATTCTAACATATAGCGTGTAAAGGATGATTTTTTTTGAAAACCAGGTTGACTGAGTGATATTTGGCATGCCATGAAACAGTAAATTCATTGCAGAAGTCGAATTCTGTCACATAAAAACACTTGACTACACCTTGCTCACTTTTTTTCGGCGGCGTGGCGTTAGGCAGCAGTTCTCTACTGCCAGCCTAGTTAATGAGGGTGTGTGGCCTGGTGTGCTTCCTACTGAGGAGTTCATTCTGATGAACAGTCTCAGTTTATCATCGATTTCTTTCAGCTTGCTAGCAGGGAAGCTTTCCCTGTCAGAATCGCATCGCTTTTTCGGATTTCAAGTGCATCATTGGAATAAATGCGTCGAATAAGACCTGGTCCAATTGATATCCCCGTACCCAACATAGGTGACAAACTGCCTTTAAGTTGTCTTTTGCACACCGCTTTTTGTGTTTCGCATAAATTTTGCGCGACTCCTACACTCCTCGCGCCATACTAGCGAAATCGCCGCGGCGCGGCTTCCCATAGACGAGTTTCCGCGCGCTGGGACAAGTGCTTACGCGGCCTCGCTCCAGGGGTAGGATTCATGAACGAGTAACCAAGCAAACCCAGGCTGGCAAACCAACTTTCGCGTCCTGCGTCTCCTCTTACTGCGTGGTCTATACAGGACCATTCACGCTAGCCATCCTTGGTTTGCGTGGCTAGCGTTTCATGAATCCCAGCCCAGGGAGTTGGAGGCAGATCGCCGCAACGTCGCGCGCACGGCGAGCGTTGGCTGTGTGTTGCGGACAGGGCGCTGTAGACTGTGGGGTGGCAGCAGGGAACTACTAGCTTAACACCCGTCCGCCCTGCGGCACTGTTAAAAGGGGTTTTGGTTCCACGCGCCAGACACGCGAAAATGGTCGCGGTCGTCAGTGGGTTAAACACACTTTGGGCTCATTATTGCAGGTTCATATGTGAAACAGTTCTCACGAAACCTGTTTCCTCATATATAGGAAAAGAAAGATAAAAAGTGTTAGAGTAAGTGAATAAAATCTTCAGTGAAGGTGCAAACTGTACACGAGAATAACTTCGAAGAAAGCTCAACATATTATGGCCTGTTTCCTGAAACGTACACTGCTTTCCCCGCCCCGATTGAACAGCGGCGCGTGTGCGCTCAATCGGGGCGCGGACTGAGGCTGATCTACAATTGCAGCAACAGCCAATCAACCTCACTCCGCGCCCCGATTGAACACTCACGCGCCGCTTCGTTCAATCGGGGCGAGTATGGTAGTGTACGTTTCAGGGAACAGACTGCACGCATAATTGCAGAACTCCAAAAAAAGATGAAATCCAAGTGGGACGATGGAATGCCAAATTAATATCATTAGGTTCCAAAGTATACATAAAAGTGTTATGAGGAGAGAAAAGAGAGAAAAGGTGAGCGTTATTAAGAGAAATCTGCCATGAGAGTGAAAACAACAAGGAGCGATTGTTCACTCACAAAGAAAATATCTAAAATTTCTGCAAGCAAACTCAAATAATATATCGTCAAAGCCACGGCAGGCTCGAATTCCAAACCGAGTCACGAAGATCCTTCCCATGATAATGGCTTGAAACAAGTGGCGCGCGAAACTCTTTGAAATGAGTGTCTGCGAAGAAATCAAACTGCAGACAATCATATTACCTTTAATATCAAAGATCAGCAAAATACCAACCTCTTCAACTGCAATGACGTGGATATCGCAAGACTCAAAAAACTTCAGGATATTCTCCTCTGTACATTCCCAAGAAGACACAACTCCATTATACTTTTGTACAATGAATCCCTAAATACCTAAACCTAACGTAAGCTTACATAATGTGGATTCGTTCTGACAGTGCATTTTCCGCGACGGCGCCGCTGCTGGCATTGAGGGTATTTATGGTTGATGCGTGTCGAATTTGACACCTCGGCCTGGAATTTCACGAAGTTTTCGCGTTGTCTCGATGCGGCGGAAATGGAAACGCGTTTTGTTCTCGCGACTGTCGCGACGACAAAACCAGGAACATTCGCGCTCCACTAGGAATTCTCTTCTCCTCCCTCTTTTGCATCGTGTATCGTCGCGTCAAATTTGACGCGCATCAACCGTAAATACCCTCATTGAGGCACGCACTGGGATCGGTCAAACAGCTGACCCACGATCGATGCGGCTTCTTTGACAAGTTTTATCGCCTAATTCCTTCTGTAGTTCATCTAAGAACAAAGAAAGAACAATAAAAGAGGAAACGAGCGATAAAACTCACCGAAGACATCGGATTGATGGTGGATCACCTGTTTGACCAACCGTGCTCCCAATTAAATGTATGTAAAAGAGAGAGGAAGAGAGAGAGAGAGAGAGAGAGAGAGAGAGAGAGAGAGAGAGAGAGAGAGAGAGAGAATAGAAAAAGAAACCGAGCCGCTGTAACTGCAAATGCACTGTCAAAACTAATGGACTGCACATAAATTCCGCTGAATACACACCCTCCGAAAATCTCCACTCAAAAAATGTAGCTAAAGTCAGAAAAACGTTAGGGAAGGAAGCTAGAACAATTTCTCATTATTGTGAAATTTTCTTCAGGAAGTACATTGAACTTACATCATTTATGAAAACTTCTTTGATTGCACGTCTTGGAAGAGTTGCCCAATTCCTTGTTATTATAACATTCAAGGAAGAACATATTAAGCGGCAACAGCAAAGACTGCGGGGTGATAACTGAAGATCAACAATGAAAACAAAAACAAACGTACAAAAATAAAAACTAAGAGGTAAGAAAAACTGCTCAGAAATCTTCTATCGTTACGCCAACTACGCTGTCAGGTTGACGTGACAAGAGAAAAATTCATTCATATCTATAGTGCTTTCCATTTTGTTCGAAAATCTCGTGTCTAGAAGTTCGAAAATTGAAAAGTCTTTTTTCAAACTCACCCGAAACTTGAAGTACTCGAAATTTGTGAAATGCTCAATGATTAGGAAGGATCACCTCTATTCTTTTTACTTCTGAGCCAACCAGGTTTTTAGGTGGGAAAGTTTATTATTGGCCTGACGTTTTGACTGAATCGTCTTCCTCAGAGGCCCTTTATCCACCGTTATTGCAGAAAGTCCGCAGCTGACTG
This sequence comes from Ancylostoma ceylanicum, assembly GCA_000688135.1. Lineage (NCBI taxonomy): Eukaryota > Metazoa > Nematoda > Chromadorea > Rhabditida > Ancylostomatidae > Ancylostoma > Ancylostoma ceylanicum. The sequence goes on along the minus strand of JARK01001341.1, from coordinate 2,899,462 downwards.
TCGTTGCGGACAAGTTGTTGCCCGATTCAGTCGAAACGTCAGGCCAATAATAAACTTTTCCACCTAAAAACCTGGTTGGCTCAGAAGTAAGAAGAATCTTCAACAAATCATGCCCAGGTTCAGAGAAGAAGAAACGTGAAAATTAAGGAAAGATCACCTCCATGTTGTAGATGATCAACTCAATGTTCTCCCATTCACATATATCGACCACACAGTACGACCCGTCTGCCGACCTAACCGCCAAATCAACTACAAAAAATCAGACCTTTTGTAGAACTTTTAGCAGGATGTTCTCTGGGAGTAGCAGAAGTCGTGGAACCTCTGATGAGTCCAGATATCTGTCACAGTGCTTCTCCATATCTGCGCGGGCAAAAACTGCTCATTGAAAAGAAAACTTTGTAACGAAAGGATATACGGGAAAACAAGAAACTACTAAGATGACATATACAAAAGCGCAACTCACGTGACATACGAGGAAGTAATTAAATCGAAGTCATAATTAAATCGAAGTAATTCGGTTGGCTTCACGTTTAGCAACAGAGCAACAGTGCAGTCACAGTTCGTTTCGGGACCGACAACATCTATAGCCTCCAACTACTTTGAATTTTGATAGATACACCGCGGCTATCGAATGTTGGTGGCAAATTCTGGAAAGGAATGTCAAGATGCTGGAAATTTTTTTATGAATCTAGAAGAACGCACTGTCGTAGTCGTCCTGATTCAGCTTCTGAAAATTTCGATTTCGATATTTCGAGGCAGTGAAACTTTTCTGCCTCGAAATATCGAAATCGAAATTTTCACCGGAACTTCATCGAGGACGGTTAAGTATATATATACATATGACATGCTGGTCACGAGAATCACACTCATTTTGTACAGTAGCACCACTTCTGCAGGATTATGGTAGGTGTACGGTAGCATATGGTACATCCCAAAACCTTCAGAAGTTCTGCATAAAGGGGTTATTTTATGTATAGTCTTTCCAAAAAAAAAAAACCTTGCCTCATGCTACACCGCCCATCTGCTCGGCCGTGCCGCGCCACGTATGCATTATTATACAGTCCTTCTCAAAAAGATAGACGGATTGCGCGTTGCGGTTTCTTAGTGTTGCGACTGCACCATCGCGGTGGGACCTTACTCGACCCTCTCACTCAGGCATGCTCTCTCCGCATCCCTCGTTCGGGTCCCGCCGCGATGGTGCAGACGCGCAATCCGTCTATCTTTTTGAGAAGGACTGTACGTGCTGCGACGTGGCTCAGTCGACGCGCAGTGTAGCGTGAGGCAAGGATTTTTTGGAGCGACTATAGCTCAGGGAGTGCTCATGGGGGAACTTTGTCTGCAATTACGACCGCACTTGTATCGGCCAGCAGATCGGCTGATTCGATCGAAAACAGCAACGAAACATCTACATAAAAGCGATCATACCATCGGTGTGAAAAATAGGTCGAACCAGCCAATCGCTTGGCCAATACCACTACGGTCGTAATTGCAGACAAAGTCCTCCCATAGGCACTCCCTAAGCTAACAGAGCATACTGATCACGGTCGTCAAAATCAGTTCCCATGAAGTGATTGATCTGATTCGAATACCGTTTTCTTATAGAGATTGCGACTGCGAAACCATATGAAAACAGGTTCCGTGCATAAAACGGTTATGATAGCAGTGATCAGCACATGACGCAACCCTCCCAAATAATATTTTGGAAGATACTGTGAGATACCGTACAGTGAACTCCAAACGGCCGCAGACAAGGGGCGGGACCGCGGGGCGGCGTTCTTGGACAGAGACACAGGGGCTCCGCGTGCAGGCTCTGATTGTCTGCTGCGGCATGGCACTCGACTTCTCTGCTGCTGGCAGAAACAGACAACCAGAGCCAGCATGCAGAGCCACTGTATCTCTGCCTAGTAACGCCGCGCCGCGGTCCCGACCCTTGTCTACGGCCGTTTGCAGTTCACTGTACCTACTGGATGTATATGTAATTCCACAAAATTCCACAAGTTCCAGGTCTTTTTAGGGTCATAGGATTGCAAGCTTGACCCTACGCTCAGTGCGTGCTCTACGCTGCCCACTCGGCCACATCGGAACTAATAGTTTTCAACACTCACAGTAAATTTGTAAAACATCCAAAACATCCTTGTAAAATGTGGCAGGGATGGCATACAAACCGTATTACCTTGTTTGGCAAAGATTTAGCCCAGTCAAGTTCGATTCCGATCCGCTAGTCTCGCCACTTGCAAGCCCTGTGTTAGTTAATTCACATACTCGATTTCTTGCAGTACACGTGTTGAGTTGCTCCATTTAAAATTAGCGTTGAGATAAACAATGGAAGATAGACAGAGGGATTTCATTGGGAACGGTAAAGAAGCGTCCAGGCTTGGGGTTCAAGAAGAGTTAAACCAACAAGCTACAGTCCATTCGAAACGATGGGGCCGATGAGGCGCATGGGAAGTCTAGGTACGAACTGCTGTCATATTTTTTATTTGGTTATCCTATATACCGCGTAATCTCAGAAGATGCAGGGCGTGAAAATAATTCGCTAACCTGGTTTGGCTTGGCTATGCTCTCATTTCTAGCCCAGCAATGAAGAACATAGGGTATAAAGTAGCGTACCAACTGCAGTCGCATTTTTTGTGGATTTTCAGCACCATCGAACGTGGCATTGCAGGCGGACATTGTACAGATTCATACCAAGAGGGGAAAAAAAAACGAAACGTGGCTATTGCTGATGTTGAAGCTTGCAGATAATATTTCCATTGTGTGACTTCCAATTAACATCAGTAAAACCGCTCAAAAGCTCCACTCTAAAAAAAATACGTGCGTCAATGGTTATGGTACCCGGAAACGCTGCCTACTACCATTACTAGTTATGAATTGTATAGATTCGAATGGTTTAAAAGGGCAACGAATCCAGCGAAATCTTGTGTTATCGAAATGTGGGTCACCATACTGGTGAGTTCTTAACATTAAATTAAATGTGAAAATAACAGCAGCAAATATTAGCGTGGTAGCTGCAGAAGACCGAATTTTAACTGCAGGGAATTCTCCTTGGCATCGCACATTTTCCAAATGGCGTTGAAACAGCTGAGGTTTCAGCAGGTAAACTCATGTTTTTTTTGGACGAAGTTTGAGGGGAAGAAGATCTCTAATTTTAGCATTCAACTGCAAAAATTCACTGATCGCAGACGATTGGAGAAAATTGGTGCTGAATTTCCACAATGAAAGGCGGCGAAGAGTGTCTGCGGGTGAACAACCTTACAAAGGGGGTATCATGCCGTCAGCAAAGGTCATGAATGAATTGGTGGGTGTTTCAGTACCGTCTATCTTCCCTTTTCTAAGCACGTTCATCACCAGCACTTTGTTCCGTTCCAAATTCACAGATTCGCCTATTCTGCTGAACTGAAAGTCCTTCCTCTTAGCTTTACCTCCATTCTTTTCTTCCTCCTTCTATTCTAGAGCTCTTTCATTCGTGAGATGTAACAAGACGAAAACTTTAGGTGAATGATAGGGTTTGCTGATTTCAATTGTTTTCTTTTGCGCCTGCCAGGTTGGTAGGTGGAACACTTTATTATGAGAGCTCGAAGTTTCGACGGTGACGTCTTCTCCAGAGGCCTGGAAGTGGTGAAAAGCCATTTATGCTCTGAACCGCCAAACGTCTCATCGCTCTTGGTAAATCTACCGACATCGTCGCAACCACATCCGGTTGTCTCCCAAACAGAAATGTGCAGCGTACCACTACTTCTACCGATTATGCGGGTGGCTTGCTGGCTGTTATGGCTTGCGCTCCTCCACAGCTTTGACAGCGAGGTATACGCAAAAGTAGCAGTCCATAAAAAACAGTGAAAATGAGAAACAAAGATGTCAGACAGAATTTTGCGAAGGCATTTGAATTCAGATGTGGTCAGGATTGTATGGAGCATCTACGTATATGTAGATGGTTCATGTGACAAAGTGAAATGCTCGACGAAACAAGAAACGCTGAGCCACTCAAAACGAGGGGCGGGGGGACTGAAATTTTTCAGTATTAGACTGTGTACAAATGAAATGCCTTTCTTGTAGATCAATTTTTGACCTAGTGTTTATCGTGTATCATTCATTCGATGCTTCCAGTGTTATAGATCAATTAGATACTTATTTATCGTTGAATCGTTTTTTGACATTCTTTTGTTTCTAAACCCATTCTTGGATTAGTTCTTACCGAGTGGGTGCCACCTGAGTTGAATGCTGAACAGGTGCCCAGGCGCTACCAGTACCCATCGGAGCTGCTTCTGCGGAATAAGAACGAGCCTTTCTTCGATCGAATCATAACCTGCGACGAAAAAGTGGATCCTATACAATAACTGCAGAAGTTCTTCGCAGTGGTTAAACAAAGATGAGCTGACGAAACATTTTTCGAAAAAAAAAAAAAAACTGCGCGAAAGGAAAACTCTGATCACTCGTTGGTGGAATTCGGCGAGAATTTTGCATTACGAGTTCTTGAAACTGGGTGAAACCATCAATGCGGATAATTACTGTCATCAACTGAACAAAATCCATAAGAAACTAACGCATGAAAGCCCAGCAGTGGTCAACAGAAAGGGCGCGATTCTTCTCCACGATGATGCCAGACCTCGCGTTTCACGAAAAACGTCCCAGAAGTTAAGCGACCTCATCCAGCATAATTACCAGAACTGTCACCAACGGATTATCACTTTCTCAAGCATCTCGACGTGTTCATCAAGCGGAGAGTGCTCAAGAATGAGACCGATGGTGAAATTTCCTTGAACGAGTTCATTGCTGCAAAACTCCGGATTTCCACGAGTCTATAGTTCCGTGAAATGTCGGCAGAAATGTGCAGATTCTCAGAGCGCTTAACATGTCTAGTGAAGTTTCGTCTGAGCTGAGTAATGAACGTTCGCGGTTAAGCATAAAAAATCGCAGATTATTTGTACACAATCTAATGAAATCATTTGAAAGAAAAGAAGTTGCATTTCTCACTAGGGATTACGTGCAACATTTCGATAGGATTGAAAGGCTCTATACACATTATAGCTTTTGTCTTTGAAATTGCAGGCTTGGGACTGCAACTTGGAAGATCAAGCACAGGACGCAGCGAAAGCATGTACAGCTTACAACGGCAAGTACGGAGTTAACGAAAAAATGTATGCATAAACACCAAGTGGGCGTAACCATTACCTCATTTAAAATAGCAACCGATTGTATTAAGGTTTAAAGCCAACCCATGTAATATAACCGCAGAAACAGACAAAGTCTTGAGAGAGTGGTGGGATGAAGTGCGAAATGTTGAACTAGAAAACGGGAACAAATACAATGACCAAATCAAGCATTTCGGTGTGGTAAGTTCACTTCTTCAATTCCAGAGATTGCATTGCATTGTGCTTCATTTCACTAGATGGCCTACTATCCCATCACAGTAGTGGGGTGTTCATACAGTCAGTGTACCGGTCAAACCAATCTACTATGTCTTTACCAAAGAACGTAAGTTTTTCAAAGCTTATAGTTGTGTATTACAGTTAAGATTTTCGTGAATGTGGGCCTACGTTCACATTGCTGCTTTTGCGAGCAAACATCATATTGATTTCATTCCGTGCGAAAGGGGCACTATGAAGGTAATTCATACTAGATGCGTGTGTTTGACGCGAGTGAGTCTCTAGTGCGTGTGCCAGGAATTATTGAACATATATCGTTTGATCGCTCATTGTTGGGCAAATTTTCACAAGACTTTTCAAGATGCAAGTAGAATGACACATAGGTTTCTCACTTTTGCTTTTGGGGCCTAACTAGGCCAACAGTGAGATTCCCTTGGTTCCCTTTACCAGTAGTTACCCAAGGAATTTGTAAAAGGATAGCTCATATGAGATGAGAAAAGACGTCAGTAAGTCTGAAAGAAGTCCATGCTGTCCAGATTGAGACAGCGTCACATCTGTGGTACCAGTAGCTTTCATTCTTATAAGAAAGGCACAGCCGCTCTGTTGCACAGTCGCATCTGTCGCTGCTCTGTTTGCGATTCTATGATTTGAGTGTTCGCTTGGTCAGTCTGCTCGAATGATCGTTGTTATGAATATCAGTAGATTGAATGCATTGTAGGTTGCCTGACGAAGGTATTACTATACCGAAAGCTCGCCAGTAAAGTTATATCACACAGGAGTTCTCAAGTAAATAAACAACAACGATTACATGTTGTCCATGTTGAAGTGGGTGAAGTCCATATATCCGGATAAGTCTTGGGTATATGTATATGTAAAAGAGTGGTGCATTCACCCAATGCTATGCTAATACATCTTCTACATACTTCTTTGCAGTAATGGAACGGTTTTCGGCGTACTTAGTCTCGCTTAATAGGGCTGGATTTGCTCTATTCTCTTATCCTAAATACACCCTGGAGAGTTGCGAGATAACGAGAAAATTCATCGCAAACTTTCAATGCAGATTTTCGCTGACGGTAAATGCACTGATTCAACCAGCAATTTCCGAGCAAAACAGCTACACAAACAGTTTTTGACAATGGTTTGAGGTGGAATAAAGAATCGTTTCGTGTTTTTGACGTCGACTACGAGACGAATGCGCCAAATCCACTCAAGATCGGTGTTGATAGGACACTGAACAAGGCTATTCCAAAACTTGCTTAGATGAAAAAACCAACCGTTAGGATTCGATGAGCACAATTCGCCTATATCCGGACGTGTCGATAGAGCTGCATAGCCATTCTGTAGCATTTTTATTCTAGTTTTCTAATCACATTCACTGCTCTGCCTTCTAGTGAGAAAATTTCTCAAAAGAAAAATTGGGTGAAAATTGACCACTAGCAGGAGCATGGAGGAGTCACTGCTTTTCGCTCCCATATTAATTGTAATCCACATTTTTGGAAAACCCACTGCAAGATGCATTGGAGCAGCAGGACCTGCTTTGAAGATTAAAGACAGCATTAACGCTCAAAAGATCGATTTTTTCAAGAATTTCTACTCTGGTGTGTATACTTACGCCCGTAACAGAGAAGAAGTCATCCAGAAGGGCAAAGTTTTCAAGAAATACTAAGTTGTACATTGTCAAGATGAGCCCACGCGGACGAGATCTATCGCCGCAGATTCGTGTGGCCGCGGCGGTGCGGCGGATCTCCACTATGGGGAAATCCTGATCGAGAATCCTGATCCACCGCGCGCGATCAGAGGGAATGGGGCGGGGTTGAGCATGGTGGGCGCCTTTGCACATGCGTTCGAACTTGATTACTCGAGTAACTGAAGGATTTCGAGTTATTCGTCTTGCAGTGACGCTCTATTGGATGGCAGCTTCAAAATTAGCAGAAACGCAGGGAAACTTTTTGTGCGTGAGTGTGCTGCCTTTGATTTAGCAAGAAAAAATACCAAAATGATTCGCCTCTCATGGGATCTGTCTCAAGGCCAACTGCTCCAAAGCGAAGCCCTCCTAAAGCACAGGGTTTTGACTGAAAGATACCTTTGAACCTCTCTCTATTCGGCAGGGAAAAGAGAGGAAGAAAGTGTGGTTCTCTGGCGAGGAAATAAATGAGCAAACGTTGCATAATAATTTATGCTCTTCCCCTTTATGATGAAGGATAGGTCCAGCTGCAGCCCTGGCGCAGGGGAGACCCACGCGTTGCGCACCGGCGGTTCTTTCCACAAAGAACTTCATGCCGCGTTGTCCGGTATTCGTAGTGAATCCTCCGCAAATGGCTGCGTGCGTCCAATACACGCAACTAGCATAAACTGGCCTTAAATACAACAATTACGAAAAATTGATCAGAACTACCATATTTGTCATTACAGAGCTCCTCAGCCGGGAAAAGTGCTTTACGTTAAAGGCAACATGTGTGAAGGTTGTAATGATAAATGCGTGAACAAACTGTGTCAACCAGATCCCGTCAAGTATAGTATGTTTGATTATCTTTTTTCACCAAAAATTCACCTCCTATCCCATCATAAACAGTAAAAGTTGCTTCAAAAGGCTAGAACTCGCTTAGAAGTCAACCTTGCTGAAGAGGCTTATAACCATCGTAACCAGCAAACCTTCGGCAATGAGAGAAATATCTCCGCTCCCTTGCTAGGATTTAAATGCGGCCTTCTGGGATCGGCGAAAGCCCAATAAGCACCGCCTTCGGCGTCCTCGCTTTTCGAGCGGTGGAGTCATGGTGGGAGTCACTTACTCTTGAAGACACCGTCCCCCCCCCCCCCCCCCCCCCCCCCACCCATTTTTTGCTTTTTTTTTT
>JARK01001341.1:2877122-2888150 GCA_000688135.1 Ancylostoma ceylanicum | reverse complement strand
CCCCCCCCTAAATATTTGGTATCGTTATCAAAATGTGAATCACCAATCCTCAACTTCGGATCGAAAATTCTCTGCAACTGGATGAAAATTATGAGAAATCAGTTATACATGAATGAATAACAGCGTGGGTTGATGCGGGCCGATGCGCTGTAATCCATATGCACTGCAAAGTCTATGAAATCCATCGGCAGAGGTGCGCATCTATGCGTGCGTGTGCGCCGCGGCTGCATTGTGAGAGTGTAACTCGTCCACCTCTCTGTTGTTTTTGTTCGGGTAGACCAGTGGGATCAATACAAAGGTTCATAACAGCAATACAAAGTAGAAAAATATTGTATAGTTACAGTCACACAGTCACAAGATCTCTTAATCAAGCTGGAAATGGCTAACTGGTGGACGTGTTCAACTGTCACAATCCAGCCACTACGCGCACGCATCGCTGAGTTCGCTATTTTACCGATGGAGTTTATAGACTATACAAAGACCGCAATGCAAATATAATGCCAAAATGTTTGTCAATAACGAACTTATCAATTTATTTCTGAATAACATTGAAAATCTTGCACGATTCACATGGTTAAAATGGTGTTTCGAGCACTGGGAGGATTGGTCAATGATGCATGGGATCAGAATGAAGGCAACACTTTTGGCGATAAAAAGACCATAAAAGGATCATTTTCAATTCAAAGGTACGTAGATGAATAATACTATACATATAAACCAATTCAAAGGGATTGAATAATTATGGAATTACTAGTAACAAGCGGCAAAGTCTTGTCATGATGTTGAATTCAGGGAGAGAAAGGCGTTCCGGGTAAAAACTAACGTGAGATAAAACAAATAAAACAAAATTATATGAGTAAGAGGAATGCTGGAATTCGTACAACGACATGAGATAAAGCTGATGACATGGTCGCAGCCGGGATTCCCCTAGCAAGTTCTGTGGAACACCTCCCAAGAGCACAGGAAGAATCCTGCCGTAAAGTTGCATGCGTCGGACGCATGCGCGTATCCAATATGAATTTGCCCAGGGAAGCATAGGATGACTGCCTAAACTTGCTCAGGAAATCCCAGCTGCATAATTGTATGTATGACGTAGATTATGAGCTGAAGTGTAAGAAAAAACGCCTAAGACGACTATGAGCAAAGATAAGCGGGCTCTAAGTTCATCTGTCATTAGAGCAATTAGCCACAGCGCACTTTGTGTCACCGTTCAGCCACCCTCTGGAACTGTACATGCTCCTAGTCGCGACTTCCTAGCGCAACCATAAGTCAACTTGTAACCAGAGTGCTGTCCCAAAGGACAAGTGAACGGTAACAGTACCGTTTTACTGCAGAAGCAATTCCCGGTCATTTACCCGAGTTAGACATAGAGTCAAAGAAAACATTTGACAATGTAATAAGACATCCAATCAAGGAGGAAACATAATAATACCATTTTCAAACAAAATGAAGCTTCGGCAACGTAGGGCAACACTTAATTCACATACACCGTCAGAACATGAAGATCGTGATTTCTCTTGGATGACATTTTCTCGGAAAATCATTGTTGCTATCGTCGGTAAGCGTGTTTTCGATATGATGAGGGATGGAGTGCGATGTCATCGTCGCGTTTCGACGATCCAGACGATATCGTACGCTTGTCCTAAAACTAAAACTGTATCGTACTATGACGACGACTATTCCGAGAGTATCTCCACAGAAAAAAAGAGAGACGCGCATCCATTCAGGAGATTGGGAAATCCAGCAGTACTCGTATCCGATATTCTCGAACGCGCCTGTGCTATAGCCACACAAAGTTTTTAGATTCAAAACACTCGAAAATTATCCGCAGAAACGCGGCGAATTATTGAAAAAGCAATGTAATGCAGCAACTGAGCTCAATTCCCATTGTGAGGAGAAATTCTACAAAGTATTCGGTGCGCACAGTCTTGAAACCCCAATGGAGTCAAAAAAGGTATGTATGTATGCCAGGAAGAATGATAGCTGCCCATAGTTGGCTGCAGTGAACCCGTGTGTCAATATACCATGCGATTGTAGCCCCGCCCCTAGTTAGGTGACAGAGATTTACAGACATTACAGTTATATGAGGATCAGTTATCTTCCTTTTCTGAAGATGGTTATAACATAACCCAACAAAATCCAGCAGGATGAAGACAGAGAAAGCTCAATTTTCATTGAAATGTGACAGGTATTCACTACGAGTCTATAAATTTTCGCCCTAAATCCCGAAAATCCACATCCAGATTAACCTTGAACCAAATAAAACCTTAATGCCTTTGAACAAAGTAGACTACTGTGCGCAAGATGCGAGAAGGGCGTGGCAACCTTTGCATACGATGCGCGGTGCAGCTGTCAGCTGTCACGAACTATCGTTCTTCCTGACCGCCACCCAGTAACAACAGAATGAACGTGCCTGGTCAGTTCGTTCCTCACTCATGTCTTCATCGTCTTCTTCGATCATATCGTCATCAATTTCGGATTCAGAATCCGAAAGTTCCTCCCGTACTACAAAAAAAAAACAGTAGAATGCAAAATACTTCACTACTTAAAAAAGTTGTTAATTAGGGAAAAATGGCGCTGCAACTAAAGAGGGAGACGCTCGTCATTTACAAGCGAAAACAACCGACATATAATCGCCCATGCTCAGCAACAAATGCAATCAAAGCAGTTCAAATGCAACGATAGCGAAGCCCGCTTGAGATTCTAGCAAACAAAAACGACAACTTTTGGGCTAAAAATTAAAGCTGTTGAAAAACTGGCGCCTAACTGTGACTAGAACTCTACCACCAATCAATCAGTATCTTGAAGCAAATGCTGACACATACCACTAGGAGCTCCTGTGACAGATCCAGCTGCCCCGAAAATAAAATAGGCATGGCGGGCGATCACCTCACTCAGCTCCATAGGTCGAGCTGCTAAACTGCATAACAAAGCAAAGCACACAGTCAACTACCACAAAAGCTGCCAACACAAGCAAAGCAAAGCAGAAGCGTTGAAAAATGAAAAACTGAACTTGTGAAAACGAATTACGAAACACAGATTCACCTAGAATGCCAATTTTCTGTCCCAGCCATCGTGCCTTCTGCACCACATCATCCTGCATCAGTTTGAAACACATGGCGATGAGTGCCATACCGAAGAGTAGGTACAGTGCGCAAACAACCAGCTTTTCCTGAACCAGAGAAGTTGAGAGGAAGTCTGGTGAAATCGCCAAACAATTCTCATTCAACAGATCTCGTCGATTGCATAAAAAGACCACTAGGGAAAAATTGGAGGGAAAATTCGCCTAAACCAGTCTAGAGAAATCCCGCGTCTTCCCCAAAATCAAGTGGGCCGTCCGCTGATTTTCTGGCTCGGCTGTGGGTGAGAATGACCAGGGAATTCAGCCAGAAAATAGCTCAAAGGTTAGTTTAAATGTTGTACACTATATATAATTTCCCAGTCTTTCAGCAATGAACATGACAAATATCTTTGAACACTTATGAATAAAACAGATGCATGTAAATAAGCAGTAGTCCTCATGGGTAGTCAATAAATGTTTTAATAAAAAAAGCATATTACAAAAATAATGGTACATACTTGTGAGCCCTCATCCAGTGCTTGACCGGGAACAATGTCTCCAAATCCTATTGTACTGAAACAAAGACGATATGTAAGAAATCACAAGACAACACCATCACAGGGAAATTTTCAAGAAAAAATTTTGCACATTTCTCTGCCGCCATACTCCCCTTGATGTATGCACTCCACAACAATTTTGGTGGGTATCGATTAGCGGGTCACGTAACAGCTCCGCAAGCCATGGTCCGCCCAAAATCGATAGGTATTGTAGTCAATGAAACAGTGACGCCGGAGCAGGTACTATTTTACACAGAAGTATAGCGGCATCTATGATTGAGGTACTAGTGACAGATAGCATAACTATAGCACGGAATGTGCCTTGGAGTAATCTTGTTTACTCTTTGCAAGGAAGAGCCCTCAGGTGCAGTTTACTTAGTCTTGGCAAGAATTTTTGAGCTGCTTCGAATGCTTTGGAGCTGCAGCCCAATAGCAAATTAACAGCGCAATCTTTCAACAGGCACAAGCAAAACCGAAATGCCGCGAAAAAAAGAGCTCACCTCAAAGTAATGAAACAGTAGTATGCCCCGTCAAATGGATTCCAGCCTTCCCACCAACTGAAAAGAACTGCTCCTCCTGAAATAAAAGCACTATGTGGAGATGTAACTAAGAATGGTGCAAATGTAAGATCCAGAAACTAGAAAATAATGGAAAGCAAGTTCACAAGTGATTTTTAAGGCAGTCCCAAACTTATGAAACAACTCACCAGAGATAAAAGCGAAAACAATACAGATACCCACGCTGACCGGCATCTTCTCTTTCGAATGACCATAACCCTAAATCCTCATGTTTTACTATCATTTCACTGGAACCAGAAACGAAAACATGGTCTGCGCCAATTACCTGTCGTCTCATCGAGTGCAGCGACATTTCGTCCGAGCGCTCCGACCTGTCCGACCTGTAAGAGCGACCGTCGAATTCGCGTATCCTGAAGCTGTCGGTCATGCAACAAGCAACAGCAAGCCGTAACAGGTGACGTCATTACCTTCGCGACAGTGAGCTGTCCATACTCGGCTGCTTCAAGGGCGGGTGGTAGGGGTGGTCCCGCAGTTCGCGACTCATATCACGGACGAGATCACGTGCCATGTCGGTGGGGTCGCGCGCCGATGGCTTGCGATCGATATCGTCGTCATCAGAGAATGATAACTAAAAATGAAAGCTTGGAAAAACGAGAATGTGCTAGAGGAATGTGTCTCATAGATATCGTTAATTCCTAGGAGCTGTACTTACAGATAATGTGATCAGTAAGACCTTTCGTTAAAGGCAGCACCCACGCTAATCTTCGTCTCTGAGATTTTGAGTGGTTTCGAACTTCAGGCATAGTCCCGACAATTCTGCAGTGGAAGCGCTGTCGGATAACACACCCTACTCGAGATATTACAAGTACAAGTCCCTTGCAACATTTCAACTTTGGGGCGCTGGTACAAGTTGTCCTGTTTTCCAAACGTAACATTGGAGCGACACTTGACATGGATCAGCTGTTTTTGCCTGCTGTCACACAGTTTTTCCTATGAAAAAAGTCTTTTCCGCGCCCTTTTCTCCACAGTTCATCTACTATTCTGATAACAGTTGTCTGAGAACCTTTTTGTTTTCACTTTTCAAGAGTTGCTACCCTTTTCCCGGCTCATGTCATTCAGTTGTTCTCTTTTCTTGTAAATTAGCGATACTTCTTCTTGTCCTTTGCCCTAATTTTTTTTTTAATTTTTGCTCCACAGATACATCTGTGCAACTTCCATTCTTCTGTTTCCCTATCTCTGTTTTATTTTGTTCGAGAAAGCTGCAAATCCGGGTAAATACTCAAATTCGGCAAAAAACTACGTGACGGCAGAGGCAGCCTTATCGACTTTTTTGTCAGATCGGTTTCATCAACTCGGCCATTTTTGACCTAACTCAACGAAATAAGGGCATTCAGAAATCGTTTTTCCGGAAGTTTTGACAAAATGACCGATATAGCCGTGCTCCCCGATGTCGTCAACTTAAGATTGCGCCAAAATCTCAAAGACAAAAATTTCCGTGGGTGCTGCCTTTAATCGTTAAAAACAGAAAATGCGGTAGGGTACAACCCGCAAATCGTAGCTGTGCAAAAATCTTTTCCGATACTTATCGAACGTTAGCTCACCTGAACGCTGGTTTCCTCCGTTCTCTCCACATCGCTGCCCCCTTTGACTTCATCGTCCCTCGTCCGAGATATCACAACATTAGGGACATTAGATGTGCTCTCTTCTGGCCTTCGTCTCCTATAAACATGGAGAAAAATTTAAAAAAATGAGAAGAAAGAAAAATGGCTTGTAAATTCCTTAATATTCACCTCCTTTCATGGGGCATGTCATGGAATGAAGAAGCAGAATAGACTTTCATCTCTGTCGCTCCATCATCATGATGAGCTCGGACTGGTATACCGCCTGGAAAAATCGATAAATCAATAATGTTGGGCAATAATTACATCACAGAAAAGCTGCTTGATAAATGCAGAATTAATATTTACATCATAGAAAGGCTGCATAGTAGACAATCAGAATTTGAACCGCAAAGAGTAGAACGCTTCATCAAGTTGATAAAAGACTTCGCAATATTTATAGTCTGTTTCACTCTCAAAGATAATAGTTGGAAAGGTGCCAGAAAAAGAGTGAGAGAGAGAGATAGCAAGAAATAAAGAGGGTGACGAGAAGTTGAGGGGATATGCAGAAAAACTTAGCTCTGTCGCGCTCGAAACAGATTATAATAGGGAATTATCCTCAGTAAGCCTTCAAAGGCTAAATCAGCATAAAACAGGGCCGCCTTCAGAGTGAAAGAAAAAACACGGAAATAAATGCTAAATGCTGAAAAATTATGGTTTGCAGCTCCATCACCAATACAACATTCTCCCTTTAAATTCTTCCAAATTTAGATCAAATCCATGGAATAGTGGGAGGAGGGAATCTGATCTAATCTTGAAAAATGAAGCCATAGAGAAGAATGAGGTGCAATGAGGTGCAATGACAAGCTAAACCCTACCTTTATAGTCCCGCGCAGGACTTTCTGAGGCAGTAAGCCGATGTTTCCGTCGACGATGTCGCTTATCATCCAAATCGTGCATGTTGAACTGTTCAATGTTCATTGCCGTGTTCGATTTTTGCAAGTTATATCTGCCACTGTAAACAGACACTGCGAGATGTCAACATATCATAAACTTATACAACACTTGGAAGACAGACAGCACGTCCCCTCACAGGTCCATTTCACTCATTTCCTTTTGCTGAATTTTCCGGAATACAATCCAAGCATAACTCACTTTTTCGTGAACGTATTCTTCGAAATCGTTCCGTTGGGACTTCGCGTATGGCTGATTTTTCGCCGACCCGGAAGACTAATCGTGTCATAGCGTTGCTCATGACGGCTGCTAAACAAACATGGATTTATCAATGCTTCGAGAAAACTCTGAATGAAATAGCCTCAGAAAAAGGAGGAACCATACACACCCTTCCTGGGGTCTGCCAAAACTTCGCACACTTTTCGTATCCGCATAACGACCACGCCCTCTGTTCAGCGAAGCATGCCGGCGTACATTATTGTAGCGTTGATTTGACCGTGACGACTGGGCTGAAACTCCTTCATGTTACTGTTCTGACAACAAACAGTAAAAATAATGGGTTTGGTTCGAAAACCAACCGCGTCTAATATTATTGACAGCCGCATTCGGGTGATATCGGAATGACAGCGCGGCTCGCCGAATCCGTCGACGATTACGCTGCCATCGACAGTATGCACAGCATACTTTGAAGTAGATATAGGTGAAAATCTAGAAGAAAAATGATGATGATTAAAAAAAGATAGTGTATGGAAGTAAACTAGGACGTAATATTGTTCAAAGTCAAATGGAAAATTCCGAAAGATCAAATTTTCCTAGATAAACATGATATAGTGCCTTCCGTATGCGAAAATAGCAGAGTATCCGCGCATAGATCGGCGACACGATCATCCCCCGCGCTAAACGCAGGACATTTCAGAATTGTCATTACTATTCACCGTAATGACACGCGTTACCACTGTTGCACTAGTGTTTTTGGACTACGGTAACTTCTACATGTTGCAGTCACACAATTTCTTTGTTCTCTGCTTTCTCTCGGACTATTGTCCCTGGTGGAACGCATTATATCGGCAAATTCATTTCATGAGAATATGTCCGATTTAAACTACTTCCATGTCGAGCCGAGCTTCTACTGTCGGCAGGCCAGTAAACTACTTCTACACCAAATGATAACTACTAAAGAACCGCGCTGCATCCCGTCTATAGACACCTATCACCGGCACTCGGAGCACCAGGCCGTTTTGCCTTTTCTGACTTGGTAAAAAAAATAGCCAAACATGGTCCAAAAAGTGCCCGGACTCATTTTAGGATATTGTTGATCGCCAAAGATGAGAGCTGAACTATTCGTCCTGGGAAAAGTCCGTGAATAGCGGTTCGTTCTCTACATGTACTCTGCTCTACCTGGGGCCTCACCCCGGCGGCGGGTGTCCGATAACCGTGGCAGCCGTCTGTTGCGGTAACAGGGCAAATTAAGATCAAAATTACTAGACAACCTATGAGTAAGAAGAGCTCTCCAATTTATTAACTTGTCGTACCAAAGTACATGATTTGCATTTGCATTCCGCAGCCTTGGCTACCACAACAGTCTGTTGTGTGTAGTGCATCTCTCATTTTCTTTAAAGACTGTCACACAAAGGGGACTTTCAAAATGGCTATACCATAAAAAATTTGACCTTAGCGTATAGGAATCTTATCCCCATCAAAGGTCCAGCCCGCCCAATCCTTCCGAATAGAATGTGAGGGGGCAAACGCCATTAAGCGGAGGTCATTCATCTAGATGTCGGTTTGCGACGTTCTCCACTGGGAGGAGAAAAACCGCATTCAACAAATCGTTGTGAGCTCTGTTCACCCGCAACTCCCAATATAAGCTCAACCCCAACCCCGGCTCCGAAAGTTCATTTCTTTAGAGACTGCCGGAACATTATCCACGATATGGGAGGCGGTCAACGGATACCCGAGCAAGGTTCAGAGGTGCAGAGGAAAAAAAAAACAAAACAGAAAAGAAGAAAACGAACACACCTGCGCAAGTGTTTCAGCAATATTTGCAAGGCACAACAACATCAGCGGAATGCCGACCATCGCATAAAATATCGTCATTAATCGACCGGTGTCTGTCTTTGGGCAAATATGACCATATCCTGGAAATGGAAATAAAACCATCTTGACCCAATCTTCCTATTTAATAAAACTGATGACTTTGCGCAGTTTGTAGACAACAAATCATCGGAATTTGAGACAAGGTGTCATATGATAATAGTTTCATTCACAATTTTGTTATCTAGCATTCATGGGTGTGGGCAATGATGAGGCGAAACCCGGAGGGCCCTGGCTCTTGTGACTGGATCACTAATGGAAGCGACCAATCATGAAGGTATGATCCGCCCAGATATGCCTCGCCCATATGAGCCACACCCAGGTATTTGTCTATTTAATTATCTATTTATTCATCCTGAGCATTCTGACAACCAGCTAACTGACAGGAAAACCATACGACTCACGAAACCGTTGAAAAAAAAAGAGAAAAAAGCAAGATCAGCCGGAAGGTTTTGGTACTTCATGCTTACCTATAGTAGTAAAAACAGTAATGGAGTAAAGCAAAGCTCCAGAAAATGTCCATTGGTAGGTTGGCCGGATATCGTCATGTTCGTCATAGCCTGAAATAGATGACTATTAAGTATAAGCTCTGATCAGTTATTATCCCAAAACTGGCCAAAATAAAGCACAGTTCCTCAATTGAATCCACGAAAATTATCCAAAAACTCTAATGTTGGTGAAAGATACCGCGATGGTTTTCATGAAACCATAAATTTACCCTGAAGAATCAACCCCATAAGCGTCACCAACCTTCAAAATTAACAGCTTCCACAAGCAATTTCTCGTAGTGCTTAAATAAATGATGAGCTTTCGTCTTCACTTCAGCCTCTTCGATTACTGTGCTGTTGTTGATGAAATCGTACAGTTCGTGAACCACCTGAAGAATGTTATCGAGCTCTGGCGGTCACTGCTAAGAAAAGCTCGCTCGCACAAACAACATACATTCCATGTGTCGTTCTTGATATGTCCCTGAAACTCCATCTCCTTTGGGTATTCGATTGCTTGGAACATAAACGCGCCGACCACCGCGTACACAGCCACCATGAAGCACAGCCCGACATGGGTGACGATGAATGCGGTCGCCTGAAATAGAGGCAATTCATCATCCCTCATGGTAGAATGGTGGTCTCGAGCCGAATTCTCAAAATATATTTTTTTCAGGACTTCCAGGACCTATCGATGAGCTATAAATGAGAGTTACTTTCTTTCGGAACTAACTCATACTGCAGAGGTCGCATTCATCACTGAGATTAATAAGGCTAAACATGCCAACATCTACAAATTTACCCATCGATAATCTACCAATTTAGCCACGAATGGGTGTCCACATGTTTACCCTGGGTGATCTCAGTGATACATCCAGGGCTAGAATTCATGAATGCATAAAGAAGCGAAACAAGGCTAGCAAACAAATTTCACTGTCTGCGTCTCCTAGCATTACGTAGTCTATAGGATAACTAATCACGGCAACAACCAATGATTTGCTTGGTTATTGTTTCAAGAACCCCAGCCCAGGCCCAGTAGCACGAGTACTTTGGTTACAGCTATTCTCCATATTGAGTGTAGCACCCTGCTTCGCTTTGCCTCGCCAATATTGATTTTGACACATATCGATTAAAGGACAGGCACATCAACTGCGTCACGCGACTGAACTACAGTAATCGATATGCGTGGTAATCAATGTCGTTCAAGCGAGGGCGATGCAGGGTGCTAAACCCCACTAAGAGTATATCCTCAAAGTTCAGTGGTGTGCATCTGTCACTTTTCGCTGTGTTCTGACACTGGGCAAGAGCGAGCAAGTGGACAGCTCAGGCCCTTTTAAAGTCTCAAATACAAATCCTGAGGTTTCCTGGTATCATTCTCTCATTTCATTTATCACATTACCTTCCTATCCGTCACCATAAAAATTGGTTGTGATTAGAAGATACTATATATCCTTACTCTCTTGTATGATCCCTTTTCTGATAAGCCAAGCACTCCCGTTTTTGCCACGAAAGTGGACGGTGAAGGTCATACGAACTCCACTACATTCATTCAAAACTGCCTGTTTGACTGTGCACTTCTCCGGGTAAACGGCTGCACGAAGCGACAGCAGTGGAGGTCTTACCATGCTGCAACGAGGTGGGCGCGTGCTGACGAGTCAAAAGTATTGAAATACCCGATGGTAGGACCGAAATAACCGGCAGCAAACTTGAGATTCAGCTTTTAGATAACATACTTCTTCAAATTTCGATCTTTTTGGTCCAGAT
>JARK01001341.1:2844869-2876742 GCA_000688135.1 Ancylostoma ceylanicum | reverse complement strand
CTCCCCCTTCTCCACCCGCCACTGTTGCCTCAATTTCTCTTTTGCCCTCTGCTTCAAATCCTATAGACCTCTCCAATCTCCTTCAACCATCACCTTGCAACTTCGATTGTCTTCTCCGCGAACGCCCCGTCAGTTTTTTTTTCAATTCCAAGGCATACGGTGATATTTGTGCGCAACGTCCCAAGGGTGCAATTGGGCCAACGTATGGACGCGAAAATTTGAGGCGAATCGCAGGCCGGCATGTCGGGCTTCTTGTCAACTCCATAACTCAAATCGGCATAGTGCAACAAGTTCTTCTCCTGCGCACGCCTTCACACACTGCTTCTGCATGACGTCTTCAACCCACGAGGACATTCGGCGAACGCGTTGTTTGACAGCTGGCCATCCATCAGCTGAGCGGTTAGTGGAAAAGCAGACGCGGATTTGGCATGAACAGTGAAGAAAGGTAACGAAAGCAGCCGAATTTTGGAAGTACAGTGAACTCCATACTGCCATAGGCAAGCGGTGCGACCGCGGCACGACGTTCTTGGGCGGAGACAACCAAACCGAGCATGCAGCCCCTGTGTCTCTGCCAATGAACGCCGCGCCGCGGTCCCGCACCTTGTCTACGGTGGTATGGAGTTCACTATAGATCGTCAGATATGGTTGAAGCATGTTAGTCCATCGATATAACCCTCGAATTGTACAGCACCCGCAATTCATAAAGTCTGTTTTTGGAAAGTTGTCCAGGACGCCCGAGACTGCGGCGCGTACGCGTNGTCCCGCACCTTGTCTACGGTGGTATGGAGTTCACTATAGATCGTCAGATATGGTTGAAGCATGTTAGTCCATCGATATAACCCTCGAATTGTACAGCACCCGCAATTCATAAAGTCTGTTTTTGGAAAGTTGTCCAGGACGCCCGAGACTGCGGCGCGTACGCGTCGCGGCCCGCCTGTGGCAAATTGAGTGCGGCTCAGCTTTACGAGATCGTTCATAGGATTTTGTTTTTCATAGGTTCACAGAATGCATACATAAACACTCTAATTTATGAAAAAAAAACTTGAAAACAGTTGCTTTGGCCAGATCCCATGAATGTTCTCGAACAGCTGAGCGGAGCCGCATTCAATCTGTCACAGGTGGGCCGCAACGCACACGCGCCGCATGTCTAGTCCGCCTCGACAACTCACTGACTACAGGTTTTATAGACTGTGGCATCAATGTCGCTACAACGTCATTTTCATCAGAAATTGATTGCGGAATGACCACATGGAAAACGTTCCATGAAAATAAGCCACACTTCTGGAGAACGCACGTACCCGAAGTTGTACCGCGATGAGCCCCAGTGTGCTGAGCAAAGCATTGCGATTCTCTCGAAGTAGGAGATACTGCATCTCTTTTCTTTCACAGAGGAAGAATTATTAGTTCGGTGAGGTTGCAGCCAGAAGCAACAGATATCCGGACAGAATCAGGAATGGACCCGCAAAGAAGACACGGGACATTTGTCCTGTCGGTGCCACTTCTAGCACTCATGGGACCTGCCATAATTTAAAGACCTGAGCAAAACAAGCTGGAATTTGCAAGTGGCAATTCTTGCACGCAACACAGTGCCATGAGCAGCAAAATGGTCGCAGTATGAAGTCTTAAATAAATTCGTAGATGGTTTCATAGAGTCGGCTAGTCCACTTCCCTCTCACACCTTCAAGTGGATGTAAAAATTTTGAACAAAATTTGTAAAAATTGACAGAAATAGGACTTCATTTTCTCATTTTCCCCTTTTCCCCAAAACGTCCAAAAACCTCTAGTTCAGAAGGGGGCTAAATCTTCGCAAAGCACTTCAGATTACGCGCAGCAAGCGCTGCTGCGCTCCTGGCAAATTACGTCTTCCGCGACGTGCGAATTTGATTCTGCTCAATTGCATGAAACATTGGACGGACATTTAATCCGTGATTTTCATTTAAAAAAAACATATTTTTCTAGTGTATCGCAGGCATTTTCAGCAACACTCGTAGAAACCATACTCCACGGAAGAGGCTCTTCTGCAAGAGGCTCACATGGCACTCGACGGAATGTGGAACATTCTTGATGTCCAAGATGTTGTACATTACGCCAGGATAACAAATTGAAGCAATTGTTTCGGCAAATAAATAACACTGAACTCTGCTGGAGACTGTTCCAACGAACAGACCTTCCAAACAAAAAATATGCCTGCGTTATGCCTGGAATGGGGTTCATAAGCACTAGGCGACAAAGGTGGGCGGACGAGCTCGACAAAACTCTCTCATCTCTGCACTTTGCAAGGTGTTACTAAAGATGCTTTTTGTTAAATGGATTGTATATACCATTCAAATCAATGATTGGATAGGCGCTGTTTTCTTTCGCCTTCATGGTACCCTTACTGAACATTTATTCTAATCAGTATGTTCGAAGTACATAACAAGCCTGAAAAAGTTGAAAAAGGCACACTTGCTCGTCCAAGACACGCTCACCTTTGTCGCCTAGTGCTTGCCATCCCCTGGAATGGACGTCGCGGACGAGGCCCATAATTGGCCAGTGGGGTGAACTGACCAGTCCTAGAGCTTGGACTCACTCCCTTCTCAGGTATGACACGCGATACCCCGATTTCTGAGTCGAAAATCTGCCTTCTTTACCCCGGAAAGCTCCTAGGGTCAGTGCCTCACCTCAAAATAGTTTTTGAACCTTTCTCAGGAATAATCTTAAAGCTAAGATGATTACAATGGTACACATGATTCCTGAGAAATGTGCAGAAGAACCCTCTTTTCAACCTCATCCTTTGTGGAGAATTCGGGATACCTACTGGGATATCTGCCACAAGGATGTAATAGATGCTAACGGTCGATATCAGTAGCTGCACAGCCTTGTCGCAGATCTGTTAATCGTCGTCATTCTCCGCAAAAGAAGCTACTCAAAAACGAATTCTTTCTGCATTTTGCAAGGGTACATGGAGATCATCGTGATCAGCACCTTGATCTTGAGGCTTAATTCCTAGTGAAGCAATCAAACCTACTCCTACAGGAGAATCCCCTGCTCATTTCGACCTATCCAGATAACACATCACCATTTACCACAATCACAGACAAAGTCAGATATCCCCTTCAACGTTTGTCCGTATTCTCAAAATGGCGACTCCCGGCGCTTCATTGTCTCCGCCACCTCCTCTCCCGGGACATGACGGACCTCTTTGGCGGCTGCGCCACCAATCGATTCATGTCATAGGCTCTAAAAACTCGCAACGCATTTCATGTCCAGAAATTTGGGTGACTGTGGCAACACAAAAGGGGAGATATTGTGGCTAAGGGCGGAAGAGGATAAGGACCAATGAAAGGAGCCTTGCGTTGGGAATTAGCAAACCTGTTCAAAGAAATAGCCGCTAATACTAAAAGACTGAATTTTGGCGAACTTCAAGAAAAATTTAATGCCTAGAACATTATTCTGCCTTTATCCTATCACTCACTCACAATAAGCAGAATAAAATAGCCTATGGTGCCGAAAACCCAGAAGGAGAGCAGTTTAAAACAACAGGTTCTCTTCTAATCGACATCGAAGAATTTGAAAAAAATTTTGCCTTCAGAGAAAGGCTTTTCTTGCCAAAATATCCTTCGCAAACGAATCACCCCTCACTTTTAAATGAAACACCCTTAGCCCCCTTCTTCTCTTACCGGTAAAAAGAAGGTGTACACCAAATTGAAATACTTTCCACTAAGGAACTCAACTTCACCCGCACCCCCTTCTCACTGCTGATCCCGGCATAGTACTGCAGCTTCCAGCTTTTGTTTACCCGCAGCAGAACACAGCTAAATTATTCAAAAACCCCTAGCAATCAAAGCCATTTGTAGCTGTGTGGCTGCTGCCGTCTGGTAGCACTTGTTGTCTTATTGTTGTTGTTGTTGTTGTTTACCAGTTCCCTTCTACAAAACATGTAAACTAAACACAGCGCATTCGCCAAGTCCGTTGATATACGACTCGTCAGCTTTTGCACGCTTCGATCCGGGTAGCGTCAAAAACATGGACCACACAACACTTGCAAAACATGGAATCAGGGAAAGCGACACCCGGAAGATGCAAACTGCATCTCAAGCAATATAAAATTAGCATAGAGGCCGACCTTTTTGATGAATGTAGTGGTTCGCAGACAGCATGAACGTATTTCATCCCTCATTACGATAGACGAGATCCGAACGACGTCGATTTGAAGGAGTGGCGGGGTGATAACGCCGTCATATGCCCGATGCGACAACGAACTCTGAATCCGTCATAATACTGATCTAAACGATGAGATCCACAAAAAGTAGTATTGGCGACAATAGAATGGAGCAAGTTCATTATCAACGTTAAAATTAAAAGCTTAGTAAGACCCATCAATGAGAAGTGGAGAGAAATTGATGCGCCGAAAAAACTTTCGAAAAATTTCCGTGTTAACTGTAAAAGACCAAGAGGAGATGGAATAACGAGAGGCTTGGAAATAACTGCCCTGGCGGAGGATAGACAGCTTAGAACGATGAACGACGATAGCAATAAATTCCGCGAATGATGACAAAAATTCGGATAAATATCAGAACGGATGGCTACCTTCCATTATTTGGACAAAAAAAAGAAGAAGTGAAGCAGTGCTACAGTAACACTAAAAACATAAAAATAGAACTAGAAAAAAATAGGAATCTAATGAAGCAAAAGCTCTATTTCAAAGATAGAAACAAATAGAATAAAGATAATTTGCGGATGCCAAAAGATTGAATAGAAAGAGTGAAACAAAGGAATGAAGTCCCAGTGGCAGATGAGAGGAACACAAAAACGTTTATGAAGGAAGCTCTGTATATCACAGCAGATCAGCATACACGCACGAGAATGAAGTTTAGCATAAACCTTAGAAGCGTCCACTAGAAACATTTACATGGAAAAAAAGAAGAAAAAACCCTCGAAACCTCTCACAATTGAAGGCTTAGCTTAAGTTTTCCACATTTTGTCGATCTTGAGGTTTGGAGTAACGTAGAACTCATATCCAATGGTGGAAGAGCGCGAAAAGCATGAGGAACCCACGAGGCGACGCTTCCCGTATGCCTAGTTGATGCGCTTACAGTGTTTTCTCCCTCATACAAAATAAAACATCGATCCTGCGTAAGCTTGCCTGGAATATAATTCATTTGAGCTCGGAGCTGCCCATATCCCTAGGCGAACAAGCATTAAATTTAATCCTGAACTATGGTGTGAAGATGAAACCAAAAGAGGAACGAACTTACTAGATCGATCCCTTGCGCTGAGCTATTAGCAGACCTCCTTAACAGGGAAGGATTTTAGGACCAGATTACACGAAACATTTCACCATTAACGGCAATGTCTAGTTATTAGTGGAATAAATCACTGGCGGACCATATAGATGCTCATTTTTGAAAAAGAAATCAAGTATGCAAGTCATAGTCCATTTCAGACTAACTGGAGATGAACTGAAAAAACAAAGAATACAAGAAAGTGTATGACGTTAGAATGCACAAGCGAGAAAGCCAAAGGCTCAGATATTCAACTATTGCCGCTTTTGAAAAGTTCATACCTCACTCCCGGAAGCTCAAAGACCCCTCTGCCGACCAGAGTGGCTGTCACGGATATACAACAAGGAAGTGACAAGAAGGATTCAAATCAAATTTAGACATCATGTGACGAACGAGCCCGAAAACAAAGCACGAGCTCATTGAGCGACACTCGCACACTTTTACGAGGTGAAAGCGTCGGTGCCCACAAACAAATTGAATAAGTTCAAATTTAGGGCGCTAGGTTTGTGGACAGCGAGAGCACTGCCTCAAAGAAAAACCTTTTCACTGAAAACCTGGAAAGCTGTGATTGAGAAGAAGAAAATCAAATAGGAATTGCTATCGTCAATAGCATAAGGGTGCTTATATAAGAACTGCAATAAACTGTAATTGAATAAAGAACAAATTAAAATGGCAATGTAGCGAAAAGCAATCAAAAATACGGGTAGGACAGCTCAGTAACTCTCAAGACTTTTACAAGTGTAGAAGAGCGAAAATAAAAGTTCCCTTTTTGTTTATTGTTTATTTGGTCAATCAGGAAATGAGAGGCAGTATGTGAAACGGATTACAATTAATTGATCGACTATATAGCAATCCTATGAACATTGTCATTCGTTGAGATGCACTCTTCTGTTACCCTGTTGAAGGAGGCCAGCGAATCTACGGGCGGAGGTTAGCTGGCTGAAAACCCACGGCTAAAAATGAGAGAGCGCATCTAAGAGGATAACAAAGACAAAGGCAATGCTGCAAAAAAAGAACAGAATGTCTAGAGTAGAGAACACAAGAGGGAATAAATGAGTCGAAAGAAATGTAGTGAGGTGCTTATGTGGCGTTGGAGATAAATCTATGAGGCACAGACGATATGATTCCTCGATTGGAGATGTCTGATGAGATGGAGCTGAAACGTAGAAGATTTCCGGTAACGAAACAACTTGGGGTCCAGGCTATTCCATAGCGACTGATTTCTGCAAAGAAAAGAGTTTTCATATGTACGACTGTTGCTCCTATCGATGTGAATCTTGAAAGGATGACCTCTTGTTTTGTTGACAAGCGTAGAAACTTGGAAAAGATCCCAGATGGAGAGATGTAATTCATCAGTGGTGAGTTTATACATGATCGTAAGGTCAGCAATTAATCTGCGATCCTTCAGTGAAAGCGCACCTAATCTACTGAGGCGAGAATCGTAGGTAATTTCAAACAAACCTCTTCTTACGAAACATCTATAAGAAAATGACTTTTGCACACTTTCAAGCTCGACTACCTGGGATGATTTTCCCGGAGACCATATTGCAGAACAATACTCTAAGAGCGGCCTTACATATGTGGTGAATAACTTGAACAAAATGAGTGGATCCCGAGTTTTGAAAGCCTTAAGAATGAAGTTAGAGCGACATTTAGCTTTAGTCACCATATCCGATATATAGTTGCCGAAGTCAAATGTGTCAGTGTACGTTAAACCTAGATCACGGATTGCATGGGCTTTTGTAAGCGGGGCTCCGTTTATAGTGAACGTGACTTGAGGGTGGTTTTTGCCAAATCCCATAACGAAGGTTTTTTCCATGGAAATGCTAAGATCCCAATATTGCGACCATTGTTCTAATGCATTGAGTGCAGCTTGTAAAGTAGAAACATCGTTGATAGTGTAGATTTTGCAGTCATCTGCAAAATCTACACTATCAACTATCTTTTCGAAGAAAGAAGATGGGGCAAACAATCTTGCGTAAGTAAGAAGAATGTGCAGAGAGAAACAAGAAGTGTGTTACATTTCTTCACGTAAGGCTCAATAAACAGAAAACGGTTCCCATCATATATGAGAGGATCTTTCGAGATCAATAATATGTACCTTCCACTCTTGAACAATATATGAATGCCAAAATATGTACCACCTATATGATAAATTGTTAAGTAGTTTTTAGATGTTATCGAAATGATGAAAACGCTCATATCACTGTGTAACATCACATAGAGTCGCTCTCAATTATCCTTGCATCACACAGCACCGCCCGTCTGCTGAGCCGCGCCGCACCACCTATGACGTAGCATAGGTAGCGGGCGCGGTTCAGCGGACCGGCGATACTGTGTGATGCAAGGATGATTGAGAGCGACTATACTAAGTGAGACATGTTGCTACATACCCGACCTGTTAACTGGCATGTTCTATTCGCTTTTTAGCGAATTTATGTTATCCCTTCGTAGTATTTTAAATATTGTTTTCGCATCATATAACCTGCCTCGTTAATACAGCGAACATTCGGGAATGAAATACTAGCCTTAGTCCTATTGACAGGATCATGAATTCCACACTAGGCAAAAGACCTAGAGGGAAACTACCCTAAAACGAGAAAAATGAGGAACGGACCGAAGTGAATCAGGCAACGAATGAAGCTGTCTTTTTCGCGGCAGAAAGTAGTGAAACATAACAAACATGATCACACTTCCACCATAACGAGTGCCAAAATACCAAGGTTTTTTTTTTTGCAGTAAACATCGCTGACGGACTAACAGTAATAACGATAACGATTTTCGTTTCAACAATCAGTATCAGTATTGAAATGAGCGAAAAAAAAAGATTACATTACATGTTTACCCTGAGCAGAGCTAACGAAGTGAATACTCGCCTAAAAAAGTCTAAAAATCGCACATCTCCTGAATTGTCCATTGTACAAGGAAAAAGCATTTGAAGTTAGCAAAATGTAGTAGTGCTCCTAAGAATTGTGTGTAACCAAATTACAGAAGGAAAGACAGGAAGAACACCACAGCAGCGCGGACACTACCCAGTGCCATTACCGTATCCTCGGCGGCATTATTATTACCGCCGCTGAGCCAATCGCAGGTGCGCCGAGGTGTGTGCAGCTGCGGTTGCTTACCGTAGCCTCAGATGAATGTCAACATCACCATACAATGCTCGGGCTGTTTTAGGAAACGCGGACGAAGACGTGTAGTTGAAACGGACGGGCAAACATCGCAAAGACAAGGAAAAATAATGGCGATATCAGGCCAAACATATCGACTCAAGTACGATGAGGATCCGCAGCAGTCCCAGAGGGATCCGGAAGCGGCTAGAGATTGCGATTCGGCACGACTGCGTTGAGAAACGCCACACGACGCAGTCAAAACAGACGCGGCCGGCGGCGCAGATTTGGCGCTGAGAGCCGCCAACGAAAAAGACGCGACATGGATGACTTTGAAAACGCGGATTCATGCGATACACAGACATTCCGCGCCTGGAGACCTATCGATTACAGCGCCAAAGTGTTGGAGGGCGCAGAAAAGCGAGAGAAGCCTCTTCACAGCCGGCAACCGGCGACCAGACGGGTCTCGAAAAAGCAGCTAGATGCCGAAGAATGCACTCGCACCGCATTCCTCACGCTATAAAAAGAAAATCTGATTATGTTGGACTGAAAAAAAGACGTTTAACACTTCGGAAAAGCTCTCGAGCGACTACCAGAGCATAGGTCTGACGACAGTGTGTTTTAAACTCTCGTTAAAAATCCGATGCAAAAAATTCGAATGCTGAAAAACAAGAGAAAACCCTTTTACTATCTCTTTCATTCCTCAAGAGGCTTGTTCAAACCTCTTCTGAGATCCAAAAATTCGACTTATTCTACGCCGATTTCTCCAATGCGGATTTATCTGATGCGTTATTGGGTTCTAAGTATTAAGAATACTCCTAAAGATTCGAAAAACTTAAACTGACTGTGGATAAAGCGAACAGCACGAACGAATCCTCGTCTGAAGAAGAGTGAATGAGTAGATTCAGCCACGCAGGACATTTGGCATATCCAGAATATAATTTCTCAGCTGTGGTGAGGATTCTAATGGTTGAAGATTGGGGCCAAGCAACAAAATACCAGAACAAAAACTCTCTCGCCGCCCACTAAAGGAGCTCGTGGAAAAAGAAAGATGGGAATCAACCAGTAACTGCAATCACACGCAAGGGCAGTTCAAAAAGGCCACCATCATAAGGAGGAAGAAATCGTCTACAACAATGGTATAGTGTGTTTCACCAGGGAATATAATCCTGGAGAAACTAGGGAAAAAGAGAAATTCTGTGGCTGAGACGTGTTGCGGCCCAAACATGTCACCGTAATTCAAGAACATTGCAAAGGTGGAAACGCGCCTGAGAAGACTAATAATATTAAATCGAGGCAGAGTGAATGTTAGAACGGCTATTATAGCGATTTGCGCATACCACAACGATAAAAAGAGCGTGGAATAAAAAACACGCGCAGGCGGTGTCACATAATACGATGCGCCGTGTTAACAACTTTGCCATTCTGGCGTTTAGCGAGAGGGACGTCCGTGTAGTCATTTTTGCACAAATACTCAGCTGTCATCGCGGAACGTACCATAGGAAAAAATTAAACAGATATTCTACATACCTGGTACAGCTTACTTCAAAGAGGCGACACCGCAACTGCATTTGTGACAGCTGGAAGCAGTCAGACTAGACTATGATTTACTGTTTTCAGCTGCTTCTGAAACGATCGCAAATCGAAAAAAAATGGAATTTGTCTATCAAAGGGAGTAAAATGAGGATAGACCATTACCAAGAGAAAATGCAATAAGAAAGGAAATAAAATTTTAATTATATACATCAACAGCACAATTGCATCAACAAGTATATGAAAAAGAAAAAAGGAAAACGGTGGACTTCATAGTGCATATATCGATAGCTACTTTTATACATATGTAATATGTATTTACTTAATAAACAAGTGCAGCTGTGCTGCTATGTCTGAGATCTCGTCTTCATATGGTGAGTGGCTTCATATTGTTTCTTGTGGGCTGCTCTAAGCTCAGCGTCACGACTCTGAACACGGAACGTGTTGAAATCTATTAGAGTAAAAGGAAATGTCAAGATAAGACACTTGTGCAGCAACCGGTGAGTCTTCAAGAATTTGAATTTTCTCAATGCAGCAAAAAATGTAAAGAATCTACTAAAGAGACGACTTTGCAATAGTACGATGCGGATCAGAGTTTGACGTGTTATATCGATGTGAAGTATGCTATGGATCTACAGTGGGCATCGATGACGGTGGCCTTTCCCCGAAAACCACGCAGCGCGACTGCGCCGCTCACAGTGGAATCGTCCCCCCCCCCCCAGCGTCGAATCTGGATTTTCTTGATAGTTGTTCACCATATTTGAAGTTAACTAATAAGACAACTTGCTAACTATCGAGAAAACCTCATAATTTGTTGTCCCAGAGGGGATTCCTGCCCGAGCGTCGTGTCGCGCTCTTTCGAGGTCGCGGAAAGGCCACCGCCATCGACGCCCACTGCAACCAGGCAAAATTGCTGTAAAAGATCATAAACTCACGGCAGCTGCCTCAAGCCCAGCAATTCCCACAGTTTCAGGATCCGTGTCGCTCGCTGACTCGACAGAGGTGGACGCTTCGGCAGAAGGCAGTTGACAGTCCTGTTCCTTCTTACAATGACGTAATTTCTCAGCTCTTTCTGCCAGTTCAAATGCTGATTTCGCTGTTTTCGACGAATTAGAGAACACCATGAACTTTGGCGGCGGATGGATTTTCTCGCGAACTGCGCGGGTCAGGCGAGGTCGCGAGAACCCTGGAAATAAAAAATAGGGCCAAACTAGAGCAACGTGTGTGCACTGCAAGCCACCCACCAAGGACTGCATTTCCTGTCTCGTAGTGCTTGAGAAGATCGCTTTCTTCTAGTTTGAACATGCGACTCTCGATCCTGAGCAGGTCACTCTAAAAACATAGTAAAATGCTAATTGCACCACATACTTGGTGACATTCACAAATTCGTGTTAGAATACCACGCCTTTTCTCACGAATAGCTAAATACTTAACAAAACTATGCCGAAATAATAACTCACCGCAACCTCGTCACGCTTTTCAACAAGTTCCTGCAAGTAATCCAGGAAACTGGCAGGGTTCTTCGCAGTCATTCCGGTAGTGAACTGCTGCTATGCACACTGCAGCTCAATCGCGAACATGCGTCAGCACCTTCGTTTAGGGACCCACACATGTTTCGAGGATGCCCGGCCTTGTATAAAGGTAGAACTAGTCGAAATTCTTGTTTCAGAGCTGGGTGCGGTCGGTGAAATACAGCCAGCCCATCATAAAAATAAAACGAGCTATTGACCGGGCATTCTGTAGTGTAGCGTACAGAATGCGCATCATGCATCAGGGTTTCGTGGCTGACCTAATAGCGGAGCACTCTTCCTTGCTTTCGACAAATAGAAAACAGCGTCTTCATTCGATGCTTTTCTAGCGTCTTTTCATCACTGCCTATGAGTTCACTTCCCTGAAAGCCCCGAGATCCGCCGAAACCTTTAAACAACAATTCCGCCGTCACCTGCGTGGTCAAGTCCGCGCCTCCGACGGATTTTGTCCCACACATGTTGTCAATGAGCACTTAAAGGCAGCATCCACGGAAATCCTCACTTTCGAGGTGAGTCGTTCGCCGTGTGGTCGGCTGCCAGACAGTCACAATGGTAACTTGAGCACAGAAAAAAGCAGCCTACCTGCGGAGATACTGCCGTGGACACAGATGCGGGCATGGCCATTTTGGTGTCCGCCGCGCCAGTTAACGCTATTGACTTGGCATGCTACGAGTGGTCTAGCCCAATGTATCACGTTGTATAAGGAATAGTGCACAGTGTAGGGTATGGAATGCACACCATCCACAAGAATTCGTGACGGTACGCCCGTATACCCTCAGCGGAAAACTCCTCCGCGCTGTGGACGCATGGGAAACAGCGCCTTCATTTCTCGTCTTCCGGCGTGTTTCACGCTGTTTCATCACTGCCTATGAGTTCATTGTCCCTGAAAACTTTGAAATTGAGCGAAATCTCCAACACAAAAATTCCCGTGGGTGTTGCCCTTAAACTACAATTCAACCGCGCCAAGTGGCTAAGTCCGCACCTCTGATGGATTTTTGCCAATTAATGGAGCACTTTATTCGTTCAGATTTCACGCCGTGTTTAGAGACTCTCAAAGTGAATCAAAGTATCCTTAATTCAAGCCAATCCACCATGGTTTCCATTCTCCTGCGCTCCAATCACGGCTATGGGGTATTCAGAAAGTGAATGTTGGTGTATTCCCCGAACGAAGACAAGCGGTGCGATTATGTATAGTGAATCCGCGCCGACGAGGCCGCCACAGCGGTCGGCGATCCAGAGGCGGCCACGGTTGCCAGCACTACAGCCACGTTTGCCAGCACTCCACGTCACCATCTCTAATCTGCGTATCACGTTTCATCGTTATCTTCACGGTATCAGCCAATGATCTGGCTGTGACGTGGACGACTTGGCAGCTAGCAGCATACGCGCCGCCGACCGCTGTGGCGGCCTCGTCGGCGCGGATTCACTGTACTATCAAGCGTGCCTAATTTTAATAGAAAACGAGCGCATTTCAGTCAATGCTCTACCAGTACTCACTATCGGGTAAATGGACTGTACCAACCCATGATTTTGTTAGCCAAGCATAACTACTGAGAATGCCCAGCACATCCTAAACAGGTCGCTTGCTTGGTTCCTAAACTCTGCCTTGCAGTAGGTTTTTCTCAATGACGTCGTGGCCAAATGATCGCTCTGGGGGTGTGGTTGTGGACCCAAAATAAATGTGCTTCAAAAGGAATCATTCAGTTGTGCATCGATCGATTGTTCTATCGATTTGGTAATCGTTTACTTCCAGAAAATACAATTTTCCATCGCGAGGAGATCTTGAAACGGTCGTCGACAATTGCTCAAGTTGTAGTCGGTTTCCTACAAAAATCTTCTAGTGGCTTTTTGAGTGCACTTCTTCACAGAGTAGTTTTGAAATCAGTATGAACAATGTTTGCATTTGCTTTTTCCTCTCATATAATATTGGACCTTCATTTCCAGCTCGTTAACATTTTTTTCTTCGAGGAAAAACAACTTACTCTTAAGATCAGATAAATTTTTCGTTTCTATAAAAGGCAGCAATTTCTGATTTGGGAGGACAATTTTTTAACGCCAGATGTGTTTAGAGTAGAACTGCACGTTTGCATTTCTCATGTTTGAAGGTGTCTCTCTGACAATGCACCTCAACAGCTACTGTACGAGGTTCATCTTAACTGTACCTGTAATTTTTTTTAACTTCGATATTATATCCAGATATGTAGTTGTAGTTTATTTTTTCACTTGCGCATACTCTATATTTGCAGCAGAAGACGACAACTCAGATAAAAGACAACGGTAAATATTTTTATAAGACTTGATGACTTCATCGAAGGTTCCATAGAAATGCTTGTCAAATGCTTTGTGTTTGTTTGAGTACAGTTCAAAATGTGCTGGATTTTATAGTAGCAGTTACAATATGCGCAACTACCTACGTATAAACATTTTTTTTAAGAATTGGGGTTTGTTTTTAATTTGAAGTATTTTCAGTAGTCATAGTAATGTGGAGTCGTGGTTCAGATGACACATGATTTCTTATCGAAGAAGTCGTTCTATCATGTGATTGGTGTAGTATATGTACCAAATCAGGGCGGTCTGTCGTTTTCCCTTTACCACCAATTGGTAACGAGCTGTATTTCCTGGAGAATATGCTCTTCGAGATCGAAAATGAAAATTTTCACCATATGAGTGGACAGAAAGCCATGACGTGGATGACCAGAGCGGAAGGGCTTGGTTTTTAGGGTGCGTATCATCGTGAGGGAAAAAGGGGCGCGGCCAGGCGACTCTGATTGGTGCACTCGGGCCGCTCGTCATGCCCATCTGTTTGAACTCGAACGATGTCAATCCCATAATAAGTGGCCCATTTGTGCTCAGCGCCGTACGAGTCAAACTGGTGGGCGTGACGGGTGGCCCGAAAGTGCCAATCAGGGGCACCTGGTCACGCCCCTTCTTTCCTCATAATGATACACACCCGATTCTTTACTTTTGGAGTTGTGGGACTGTAGTCGTTGTATCATTGTCGCCGTCCATAGTTGTTGGTATTTTTTAGGTATTATTTTTGTTCTCTTCTGTCGCCCTTGTCTTTCTATTTTATGACGAATTTCGACGTATATTTGTTTTCCAAAGATTTCTTTCTAGATTTTCGATTTTTTGCATTACAACATCATAGAGTTAAGAGGGGCTCCGTAAAACTTCAATGTTCCAAGGGGAACTTCGTTTTCATTTCAGGGAAGGTTCGCGTGAGACTGGCTACACTCGATATCAGACCAAGTTCGTTACATAGGCTTGAGAAGACCGACCGCATCAAAGAAGACCGATGCAACAACATGCGATGCTTTGCTCCGAACAATCAACACGTCTAGAAAATATTTTCATTTTTAATCACCGAGTAAACAATATAAATATCTATCGATCGGTTTAGGCACATGAAGAGCAGCGCGAATGCGGCGCGCCGCGCATGCCTTTTCTGAGAACTGACATCATAACAACTCTGCAATGAGAGAAAAAAATGAAACAAATTGCACACCCCTTGAATAAAAATGCAAGTGGACGGTGGTGGACAACTATCACAATAGCTTTCGAAAACAAAAAAAAATAGGAAAGATGGGAGGGAGAAAATTGTGTACATACACATAATGACAACGTCTGCGGCAGACATGGAGAGGAACAACACATAAAAAAATCGATAAGTGCCAAATGATTCGGAACAAATCATCACAGACATCCAGAATGGGGGAACCCACAGAGCAGAACGGGAATGAGGGTATAATGGTGGTGACGTCGCATTTGACCTGCGCGCGGACAACTCGTCCCGATGGGGCGGGGTCAAACGCGGCGCGCACGCACAGCGGCGATATGCGCGAATAAGAGAATTTGCAACAAACTCGTTAAAACAACGCTAAAAGGATCAAAAAAGGCAACAACAACAAAAATGTTACACAGCCGACGAGAACTGGACCCAGCGGAACGGACATGGCTGGATCGGCGCATGTCCACACCGCGATTGGACGAAAGATACGCAGTTACCCCGGAAAATCAATATGAAAGCGGATAAAGCTTCTACGAGTACGATACCATAACAGCTACCGTACTTTATTAGCTAATAGGCCAACTAGCTGGAATGTCAATGGAATCATCACACAAATGAATACTATTCAGAGAAGTACTGCTCGAGTTGGCATAGATATAGATAGACAAAGACTGTCGTGGGAGGTTTCATGGAGAATACTGTAATCACACCTACTACATACTGTAGAAAGCGTCGAATTACGGTACGATAACGCCGTATTCCTTCGCTTTATTCTCGTTGTATTCTTTGAATTTCCATTGTTGGAACTTGTTCGAGGCGTCGCACTGCTCCATCTTCAATCGTGCGCCGTCTCTGGTCATCTCCAAACACTTCTGCGATACCGCGTGAAAGACTCTACCCGTCTAAAATACGAGGGTAATTAAATTGGGACATCGCCAGGGACACCAAGGAATTTACCTCGTGATTATATCGCCATTCTTGGTTTCCTTTCATTCCATGACATGGGAACACCATGACATCCTGACCTGCGTAATCCACACAGGTCTCGTCACGACGGATTTCTCCATCTTTGGACATCATCCAATACTAAAACAAGTACGCTGTGCAGAGGAAGGTGTGAATACGGTCCTAGTCACTTCCACTGGGCTAAAAACACCATTCCACAAATTTCTGAAAAATAAAACCCAGTCAGAAATCGTGCTCCTTGGGCATCTTTCGATTCACTTCACTGCACATCATTTCAACCATTAAAAATTATTTGACTCACCATAACGTGCATCAGAATTGCGTTAATCTTACTGTCTGCAACTTTATGCTGTACACAATTTGCGATTCTACCACAAGCTACGGCAAGGACGCAGCTCCGGACAAATTACTGGCTGTACGTCTAACAATATCGGTTAACCTTGTCACCAAAGACCGAACGGATTACATCCTTGAACCTTTCTCCATGGGAGCGCCTACTGATGGAACTGCACAGCCATTTTGTAACATTTTAAATCTAGTTTTTGGACCACATCGAATTCATGGCTGCTATCCTGTATTCTAGTGAAAAAATTTCTCGGAAGAAAAGTTGGTGAAAATTAGCCACCACAGGGAGCATGAAGGTCAGTTATTTTGCGCTCCTATACTTCTTATTATCCGTTTTGAATCCCGGTGAATCCGGGATATTTTCGGAAAGAGCAGCTCTTGCGCTTCGAAGGCGTTTTAGCAATGGAACTCTCTTTAGAAGCCTGGTAGATTTGGCAGGAAAAGTTGCAGCAGCAGCATGCTTTCTTCGAAAATCTGTTTCGAAGCCGATTGCTCCAAAGGAAAACCCTCCCAGATGAACCGGGATAATTTGAACCTTTCTCTATCGGGTAGAGAAAAGAATGGAATTGAGCATAGGTTCCTGGCGATAAATAGAAAAAACACGTTATGCAATAACTCATGCCCCCCACCCCTGCACTTTCGCTTGGTTCCGCAATTTGGTTACCAGTGGCATAGAGTGGGCTCCTTACGTTCGGATGGATCGGGTGGCAGTAACCATGGATTTCTCCGCCAAAACGAGAACTACCTCCTCAGAAGAGATGCTCAATGTTTGGTGGAGTTGCAAAAGAACCATTCGTTTGGGGTTAGGGCCAGTAAACCCTACTGTTACCGTGAGGATTTTTGTCTATGGTGGTGGCATACATATAGCGTACATGTCGGTTGTATTAAAGAACAAAAATTAGTTCAAAAAAGCAGGCCGAAAGTGGCGAGAACCTTTCGCGACAACCCAACATGTACATTTGGTCATTATTTTTTGGACAACCTACAAGTTTTCGTCTCTACCGTTTGATGGCTACTCCATCGTCCGTGAGGAGCAGAAGGAGCATTTGTTTAAAATCATGAAATATAAACAGTAAAGCGGCGGGGTAGCAAAATGTGCATTTATAAAAAAATACTGAAAATGTGTAAAACTGAATATAATTCTTCTACAGCATCAAAAGTGATCTGCTGAAAACCGGAAGCCTCCTGAAGTTTCCT
Source organism: Ancylostoma ceylanicum (assembly GCA_000688135.1). NCBI lineage: Eukaryota > Metazoa > Nematoda > Chromadorea > Rhabditida > Ancylostomatidae > Ancylostoma > Ancylostoma ceylanicum. Next base: position 2,859,290 of record JARK01001341.1, on the reverse strand, counting down.
GTTAACCTCATACAACTACTTACAATGAGGTAGCCAACAACAAACAACTAACGCTGTATTAGTTGATGCCGGACACACAACTACATAATTTACAGTGCAGTCCAAACGGTCGTAGACAAGACCGCGGCGCGGGCACTCTGGTTGTCTGCTGCACCGAGGCAGCGGGCCTGCCGGGCAGAGACACGGAGGAAAACTATGCCGCGGTCCCGGCCCTTGTCTACGAGCGTTTGGAGATCACTGAAACTAATTAGTCGCTAGAATCCTGTGGAGGAAGAGTCAAGAAAGGCGTATCCACTGAATCTCCTGCATGGCAAAGCCCTTCTGCTATTTTCGCTGGACAACAATAGCAGTCCAACCACATGTCGCCATGTGGACGTTTATGCATACTAATACACACTACATTAACTGTCAGAAATTCCGATTAGAGCAGCCTAATCCATAGCAATGTAAGCCAAACCTGGTTTCCTCCTTGCATATGACACTGATACAGTCCGAACTTCTTTGCACCGTGCGACGCATAGTCGAGACATTGTCGATTACCACCGCCGGCGTTCCGTAGCTACACAGTTTATACGCTTTAGAGATAAGCAAAGCGCATTAGAGATACAGAAGCAAAACGTATGGTGAGAAAGAGCTTAGAAAAGGAAGAGTTCTAGGAACACGGTGATCACCACACCAAATGTGAGAAAGAAGAGGCTTGTTGTTCAAAGAATTAACCTAAGATTTCCAGCAATCACGATCTGTTAGAGCAGACGCAACGCAAGCGTTAGTAAAGCCAACCAACAACCAGATACGACCCACAACGCATGTAGCTTCGTGTGGTGTGCAATCGATGTAATCTCGCAGAACACATATCCCTCGGGTGTCAAGTCTCATTTAATGAGGTGTACGGAATTTTACATATTTTTTCAGGAAGTCTATCAACTTTGAATCAATAAATATATGGATAAGAAATGAAACTTCCAATGGTTTCTGATGAGCAGTGAAGTGAACCATCTGGAGGTCGTATGAACAGCAATCTTCTGCCACACCTTCAATGAGCACCTCTTTTCACGAGCCATGACAATTTACAGATCTGCGGACACATTGTCACATTTTTAAAAGTAAGTAGCGTTCTTTTCTTCTCTTTATACAGTGGGCATAGATGGCGGTGGCCCTTCCACGGACTCGAAAAGCACGCAGCGCGAACGCGCCGCTCATGACGGAATCGTCGCCGCAGTGGCGAATCCGAGTTTTCTTGATAGTTGTTCATCACATTTGATGCTAACTAGTAAGAAAACTAGCTTACTATCGAGAAAACCCCATAGTTTCCAGCCATGGAGAAGGTTCCTGCTCGAGCGACGCGGTCGCGCCGCGTGCTTTTCGAGGCCGCGGAAAGGCCACCTCCATCGTTGCCCAACGTAGATTCTAAGGGGGCATTTCTGGAACACTCTATTATTCCTAGAAAAATTCCGGGAAAAAAGGGGAAGAGATGTTGCCAAATGGAAATACAGTGAAGTTTACAACTTCGTCGCAACACCATATTTTTGATTAGATTTCCGGTTTTAGATGAGAGATTCGATTTAACCTTCGAAACTCACATGTGCACTGCGCTCGTCACCGCTTTTGTAATCAAAAATTAGCTTATAAGAAAGTTCCAGGATCGATCTGGAGAGCGGTAACCCCCATACCGTTCAAGGATTCACAAAATTCCTTTCATTTCAATGTGGGGAGGCAAAAAAGTTCCCTAAATGTAAGGCGAAAGTGACTTAGAATAGGTGTGGTGCGCTAGATCTGGAGAGAGCTGCACAGCCAAGCTCCGGGATTGGTCATTTCACGCAACTGGCCAATCGCAGAGCTAGATTGCCCTGCCCACTTCGGGTACACCTCTCACTGTTAGAAGAGGTTGTTATCGTATTGGTCACGATAAAACAATATTAAATCGGTGTGAAGCTTAGACTGAAAGGGAGATTTTTGAAATACCGTCCAAATTTTTCCTGGATTTGATGGCATTTCCACAAATTCCGAAGATGCATCTTCAGCCAATTCTCCACTATGTACAGTTTGTCACTCGTTTCAAACCTGATTTCCTCCCTGTTCATGGCATGGATACGGTGTGATCGGTTTCTCTGATGAAGATTCACTATCGGTCTCCGCATCGAGACAGTATGCAGCGCCTTGATTTCGTAGCTGAAACGCCCCAGTGGATAGTGTGAGCAGACAACGCTGCGCTCACCTGGTTGCCGCCCTGGCCGTGACACCCGTACAGTCCCACTGGCTTCTCCTTCTCATGCCGACCCACTGCACAGTCCAGGCAACGATCCGCATTAGCGCCCAGATTCCGAACCTCAACACAACCACATGCCGCCGAGACCGGACACACTTTCGAGTCATTTCGTAACACAGCAACTTCGTGCACTTCAAACGGGTCAGCGACTTTGATCCCGTGAATTCATCCATCATTTCAGTGAAAACGCAGAGACACCAGAGTCTTGGAGTGGTTGGAAGCGTAAAAAAGTAGCCGGATGCGTTGGTTAACGAAAGGCAAACGGTACTGATAAAAAAGGCGAAGATGATTTCGTACAGCCAAATTATTGAAATGGTGAACTATCCTATTAATCTTATTTCCGAGCGTACTGAAAAACCAGCAATTTTATCGCAGCTACATACCTAACGATTGAATTCAAGCAAGTGGAAATACTGCAGTGCATGAATTATTTAGACAATGGTAGCCGAGGGCTTGGATACATCATTGAGATTGCTCAGGGAGGGTAAAGGTGTTGACGCTCGAGTCAACTATGGATAAATTTGGGTGGTGTTAACACGTTTACTCTGGGTAACTCAATCGTGCATGCGACCTGAGGCGGCAGATTCGCGCCGTTTCGAGTAGTCATTATATTTAGGACTGAATAGTGCATTAGATGTATTCGAATCCAAAAAAAAAAAATCACTTTCAAGTGATCCGAATATCCAGGCAATCGAAGAAATGGGAGCAGTACTACACCCCCTTCCAAAGAGTAATAAAACGTGATTTATTTCCTCATATCTCTCAAAAATCCAGTTTTTGGGGTCCTAGATCAATGACTGAATCAAAACAATAAATTTTCGGTCGGGCGGTGTGTGAACAGTAGGACTGAATCTTGAAATGAATAGGACCTCATGAGATATGACGGTGCCAACTGTTTTGATATATGGGGGAAAGGGGGGATCTAGTTTTGATAATTTTTCTTTCAATTTTTGCCGTTCATTTTTCCCATTCTGGTTTTTCCTCATATTTCTGCAAAAGTCCGATAAGTTCTGCCTTGCTATCAGATATCCACGAGTCCATGAATATCCATGAACTTTTACGCAACAGTGGAGAGAAAATCTTTGGCTTTCAAAACCAAAAAAAAACTAGCAAAGAGCACTGAACTTGCAATGGGACTACTACTTTCTCGAGCATTACTAAACCAAAATTTCCGAAAAATATGGACATTCTTTTCCAGAAGAAAAATGGAACCCAAAAACACTCAGGTAATGTAAAATTTAATAGCAATAAATGTTACTACTAACTCTGGTATCTCTGCGCTTTTCTTGTCAGAACACAAGCCCGATGAATAAAAAAAACCAAAGACCCTGACCCAAATCGTGCTGGATTAGGCTTCCGACTGCTTCCTTATATCCAGTGAACCGCGCATTCGTAAAGAAATTTGCGCCAAAATTTTTGGTTTCAAATAGAAAGATTTCATTAAGTAATTTCCACTAAAATACGCTCTTTGGAAACGGAAACAGCTATTTTGTGGAAAATTCAATGGAAAACTGCCGCATCTTCAAGAGACGATTGTGACAGTTGCCCAGGACATCAAAAAGTAACAGAAAGCAGTCGGAAGGCGTCCTTCCCAAATAAGGTAAAGTCACTGCACACAAAACACGCATACACACACTCCAATTGATTTTCTATTTGATGTTTAAAAGGTTAGAAGACTATACGGGATTATTTACAAGTACTCTGGTTATAAGGACTCTACAGAACTTTTAAAGAGTTTTAAACGCCATAACAAGTTGCTCCGACAGACTAGTCACCTCGCTGAACGAAAAAAAAAAAAACTCAAACAAACTTCATCGAGATGACTATTGCGTCAGAATCACAGCAACTTTAACAGCCGTTCATTCGCTGTTACTATTAAGTACACATTTAGTTAAGTTGTGCGTTGTGTATTGTGCATTTTAACGTAGCGATAGTCATATTATAGGAGTGTGTGCTGCAATCGTGCTCTGCATTACCAAAATAAACAGAAGAAGATCAAACAACAAACAATAAAATAACCAAAATGTAATCGTTCCGGCAAAGAAATGAATTTCAGGATATCAGAACGAAAGAGACATGAGAGATGAAAATGAGACTTCTCAAGAACTTCACTAGCACAACTACGAAGCCAGCATGCTACGTATGCCTCCTACTGAAGCAAGCCATCATACCAATCGAGCATGGACCTTGGTAATTTTATACCGATTGGGTAACCCTACCCGGTTTGCAGTATAAAATAAAAATACAACTTCAAGCGCCTGCCTATGTGTTTTTTTTTGCGAAAAATAGCGTGGTGTCTTTACCCTTACCCACAATTGGCACCAGTGCATCATCTACATTTCCTAAATGTTGGGCTAATTTTCTAATGGATGGTCCACCACCCCCCCCCCTTTTCCGACTCTGATCCATGCACAGTTACTAGAAAACAGCGCTTCCTGTAAAAATGTTAGGATCCCAAGTTGGAGATGCATTTCCATCCAGGTTTTTATGGGTAACCCACATAGGGGTTAATCCAGTTACCCAGCATGAGGTTAACTACTCATCATAGCTGCCAATCCAAGCATGGTTTTTGTAGACGCAGCGTACCTACGGGGAAGATTGTTGGAAGCATAGCTAATGGTTTCTGGTGTTGGCCCTCACAGACAGGATACCCCCATGGCGCCTCAGGAGTAGTTCTACCACTGCAAGTAATCAATACCTATCAAATTCATGGATGTAAGTTCCTGTTGTTTCGCAGGCTTATGATGCAGCAGCGGAATGATGAAACACTTCTTCAGAACATATTTGATATGAAGCGCTGTGAGAGGAAGGGACAATACAACCAGGACATCTAGCATCTTTTACGCTGTTATAAGGCGAAGCATTGCAAAATCCAGGGAAAGCATGAGATTGAGTGTAGTCAAGGAGACGATAACCAATAGCAGGTTTCTGGGACCGCCCACTTTTCCTCACAACGTCCCATACCCTCCATTTCGCAGCAATTCCTCTGCGTCTCTACCCAGACCAGTAAGTTCATGCCCTTAATGTTCAACACCCTCAGCAACTAAAACACATGCATTCCCAGTAAGCAGAAGAGCATCGCCAGATCAAGGGTGTAGGGCGTTATATGTGGAACGGGCTGAGCGAACGAGCTCTACGATTGGCCTATTGAGTGATCTGACCATTCGCAGAGTTCGGTCGCATCGCCCTTTCCAGGTAAAGCGCTCCACATTCCCAGATCAAAACCAAAAATAGAAGTAACCAAACCAAGCACTTCCTTACTCTATCCCTCTGAGTTTCCAGAAACGCAGAGGGAATGTCAAAAATTTTACCCAGAGATGCTTCCCAAACCCACTTTACCCTGAGACACATGCAAAAGAGCAAGCAAAGCTGTACATGCGTTTAGTTTCGACATCAACAGATTAGCAACACAAATTCAAGCACAAAAAAAGAGAGCAGCGGGACTTTCTCCAGGTGTCACTACAGTTCGTTGCTAAACGTTCGCTCCGCCCCCTTTTAGATGTAGGCACAGGTTTGACGTAGGACAGCAACCAGATGCGCCGCCCATTCAGAATAGAAAACACTGTTACGAAAACAATAATATCACTAATGCATAGAAAGAGAAACTGAAAAGCATGCGTAACTACTGGAAGCGAAATGAGAAGAGTGATAGGATTGGGAAAGAAATATAGGACTAAAAGATGGAAAGAATAGGGATAGCGTGGAAATGATACATTGATAGGATGAAAATGGTGCAGTAGGTCAACCAGCAGAGGGCTGAGAAGCCATAAGCTCATTACTTTGAAGCTGGCAAACTCTAGGATCCCTCAAAGAAATAATCCGCGATTTTTATGGTATGGAACAATGGTTCTCGACCCTCTACTATAGCCGGTTCAAGGACGGTGAAACTTTCTTCATTGCAGGCCTAAACGTGAATTCTGTGTCATCGAGCCAACGCTGCGCCAAATTACACCCACTAGACGGCGAGTTGTCGAAGCGAAAATTTCAATTTTTAGTTACTTTGCAAGGAGCCACACACAGCCAATACAGCAAAACGCCAGCACATTCATTTGATTCGTCATTTGATCCGCAGCTTCTGAAGCGTGTAAGCTGGCGCATCGTCAGACGCTGATTCGAAAAGGACATATTGAAGAAGCTTTTTCCCATGAGATAAAGGCAAAACTTTCTATGTTTTGCACATGATGGTGAGAAGTTATCCACGGCGTTCCCAGTTCAAAATCCTCAATCAACATGACAAATGAGATGGTGTCCAAATTACGCTCAGATTCCGATCTTTGTCCCAAAAGTTAAAGGCCGCATTAATCATTGAGATTACCCCGTGATGCTAACACAGTGCTAATACCACCCAAATCTACCCATTATTAACATGAGCGTCAACATGATTACCCTGGGCAATATCAATGATGCACCCATTCACAATATACTACCTAGAGAAACCTAAAGTTGACAGCTTCTATGCATAGATACCAATCCCTTTTAGCCTTGCAAAATCTCATTGTGAGGCGTTACCACCACCGATACAAATGCGGGGTCTAGGTGTACCCCTGGAAAGATGAGTAATCTCATACCCATATGGGTAGTAAATGGGTATATACAGCGTATATATGGGTAGACATGTAGAAGCGTGTCAGGTAAAGAATAAACTTGAGCACGCTAACGAATTCACCTCATTAATACATTCGTGCCCAGAAGAAATTTGCTCTGCCCCAGAATCGAAGCGTTCCAGATCTATCCTCGAACTCCCGTTCAGACCCGGCTCAGGATAACAGCGTAATTTTTTCTGAATTCTAGGGATTTTTGGATATTCCAGGCTATCAAACCCTTTGCACCTACTGCACCATTTCCTAAGCAATGTTCGAAAGAAGAGAGAAAATGAAAAACGTTGATGAAGAACATGAACTGGAGCCTTCAATTCATCTCATCTTGTCCATCATCAACCTTTTTCATCGAAATCAGGATAGCCATAGCTGTGGGTGTTGCTTCGTAACTCTAACGACAACGCCCTCAATTACGGCTACTGAAGAAACAAAGGTAGGGAAAGAGAAGGTGTGATAGTGAGATATGAAGATAGTAAAAGCTCTACAGTAAAAACAGCATAAAGAACGTACCTCTCCCTTAGCTATTGATTCGCCGGGGACAAAAAGTTCAGGGAAAATATTGTCCAAATACCATTTGAACGATTTACATCCGAGTCTTTCGCGTAGCTTCTTACGCTCAGAAATGTCGCCAATTTCACCCTAAATAGGCATGGTAAATCTAAGGCAAAGCCTTGATCTCAGTTGATATCCTTGAAAGTACTGGAATTTGACCTACAGATGAGAAGAACTGCAAGCGAAACAAAAAAAAAACCCGAATATGACAGAAAAACGGAAATAGGAAATAGAAAGGGTAGATAACGAGGATTGAGGAACTGCAGTAACTGGTAGAAACCCAATGATGAACGAGGAATAAGCATGATCTACGTAGTATTACATGAATTAAGCCCCAAAATAACCCACTAATTGGTTATTAATCCGCTCATAGTAGTACTTCTTATAGTCGTCCAGCCATACTTCAGCTAATCGGACTGAATTCCTCTTAAGAACATTGACACCAGACCTGAAACCAGGGAAATAAGTATATAAAATACATGAATAACCGAAAATTCACATGTGATATCCGTGGATAGCAAAAAACAAACAAAAAAAGAAAGAACAGAAAACCTCTCTAATTTAACAGGGCCGAAACAGAAAACCTCTACACCTAATGGATGTGTTCTGGAAGAAATTTCCTGCAAGCCCAAGACTCTTGCAGGCTAAGCTTTACCACAGAAAGTTGTCAAAACTCAATGTATGAAATCGTACTCCCAAGAAAAATGATGAAAAGGATAATAATCCAGAAAAAAAAACCCACCTCCACTTGTACGGTGATCGTTTCCGGAACACGTGTCCTACATGAGAGCATGGTACAATTTCCAAAGTACCTCCACACATCCAGATCTATAGCAAATCAATAGGTGAACAATTACTGGTAAAAAAACCACGGAAAATCCTTGCCTTGAAGGAAAGTTCCAGATTTTCGCCTCCCCAAATGTCGAAGCCTGGATCGTATGTGCCTAATTTCTCGAAATAGGCTCGATCAATTGAGAAGAGACCTCCGGCCATGGTAGGTGACCTGAACGCCAGTTCCTACAGTAAGGGTAACAAAAAAAATGTCGAAAAAGAGCAGAAAATATCAGCGGGTCATGTTATTAGATCGAAGTAATCTCTATTAGTAAAGTTTACCTCACTCCTACAGACAGGTATAGATTACCTCGTACTTTACCCATAGCCTAGGGGTAAACTTTTTGATGAATGTCGAAAAAAGGTGGGTAACCTCGGGGTAATCACATTTACCATGGGTGAACTCAATCTGTAATTCTACCCCAGATCCAAAGCCGTACCTGACTGGATCAATAGCTCTTGAGCGCAGTTTTCGATCTCTTTCCGGAATAGCGTGCCAGTTGAACTGAAGACCCCAGTCGAAACCACCAACATTAGTGAAGTAAGCCTGAATCAGGGTAAAAAATATCCTGGAAACAGGAAAAAAAAACGATGTATCAGTCCTTTCTTTACCTTTGAATAATGGTATTCAAACGTCTGATCATCAATGACATCTATCACAGGACAAACTACAGTGGTAGGGTCACGCTTGATCCTATCCAACAATGGCTCTATCCATCCTGAAACGAGAGACCTACCTCCGAGACGCATCCAGAGACGCAGACGTACAAGGCAGAAGATGACTAACCTTCCATGCACTCGCAATGTGAGTCCAGGTACGTTAACACCTTTCCTTTGGCAATTGCAGCACCGCGTAAACGGGCACGGATCAGCCCCTCCCTCTTTTCCATCCGAAGGATTTTCACCTTTGGGAACTGTGCCATATACCTGGCTAACGGTTCTGGAAAAAGCTTAGATCAGTATCCAGGTTCCATCGTACAAGCTCTGAAAGTGATCATTCAGTTCTCACCTTTTGTATGTGGCATGTCTGAGAAGTCATCAACCAGGATCAGCTCGTTCAGCAACTTATCAGGCGTTCGTTCCAGGACGGAGTGTACCGTACGCAACAGCACTGACCAGGCTTCGTTGTGGAAACAAACTACCACTGATGTATCCGGGAGATCGTCGTGGTACTTCTCTGTTAAGCATCTAAAAAAGCAAATTTTTATGACGGCAAGGTTTTCCTGGCAAGGCAAGACATTCTTTTTTCCTTTTTCCTTCCTACTTTTTCCTTTTCTCCTGCATTTGGGTAGAATTTGTTCTTTTTCACCACTTTACAGAATAATGATGACATAAAGAATTAAACATAATAAGAAATTATCAACAGCATAACAATCCAGCAAAATGAACAATAAGCAAACGTACGTGAAGACCCCGCCCTCTTCCTCCTCTCCCTTACCCTCCATGCTTTTTTGCATCCTAGCACTTTTACACCCATATAAAAACCCTCTTCAACTCTCCGAGAACAATTTTAATCTGTTAGTCCATTCCGGAAAAGACTAGGAATCCATGAATATTTTCCGAAAGAGATTTCCTGGGGCCTATCCTAAACTTAGAGCCCCTTTTAAATCCAAGGCATCGACTACACCCATCCACATCCCTTTCATTACCCCATCTACGTAGGGTAGAAATCCAAAAAATCCAGAAATTCTTCTCAAATATTCACTCATCTGAGCTTAGATGCATCATTGAGACCCAGGGTAGATGTGTCGACACCCGTGGTAAATGTGGGTAAGTCTGCATGGTGTTAGGAGGTTTGCCTTGGGTAAACTTGATAACGCATGCTGGCTTTGTGCTCGAGTTGAAGTCCGCAAAATCTGTATATCTCTGTACCCACTGCAAACCCTGCTTTCAGAGGTAGCATGCATCGTTGAGATTACCCAGGGTAGACGTGGTAACATCGCGCAAATATATCCACGTACGTCAACAGTTAACCCTGGGTAATCTCAGTAATGATCCAGGTCCGGGTCGAGTTTTGCAGTGGGTGGTAGAAGTGTGAATGCGTCAGGAGCTCCACTTCGGGCACAGGTGAAGATTTGAGGACACTTCTTGGATTTTGGTGGATTCCTACCTTCGATGGGTTTACGAATGGGTATGGGTATCGTTTTCTGTGCATTCAGAATTCGCGCTCATTCAAAATTCCAAACGGGCCCTGAGTATCAATAGTGCGAGCATTCATCGACCTCTATTTTCACAAAATAATGAATTAAGTTTTTACATACATTAAAAAATCTGGAATGCGGATGTGACTCACTCCTTATCAATGACTTCGGGTAATGTTCGATGTATCGATATCAAATCTGACGCATATTGATTGAAAGCGTTGTTTTGGAAGCCGAGATCGTACAGCTTCTTCTGTTCAGGAGTCAGTTTCTGGAAATTAGCGATTCAATAAAAATACAAACCTCACCAGCATCCTTAAAAATATGGCAAAATCGACGACCTACATTTTTGTCAATATTCACTGCTTTTCCTTTTTCACCTTCTTGGTTCGGATCACCAGATTTATAGATAGGATCCGAGGCGTTCACAACAAAAATTGGCTTTCGTAAGTTGGGCAACTAAAAAACAAGACACTTTAGCTTTATATGAAAGAAACCATAAAATCGAGCAGTTGCTCAAATAAGCCCCACCCACCTCATCACCCTGCTCCCCTTTCTTCTCATCACTCTTCGGTTCTTGCGGCTTGTCCTTATCAGCTATGTTTATAGGCGGCCCAAAACCTTCCACTACAGGAACTCGTGGATGTCGCTTGGCAAATTCTGCTTGATTATCAAGAATCTGAACAAGAGTTCATTGCACAATCGAAAAACGCACAAAACTCGGGGAATATCCAGAAATAGGATTCGATAGTCCACAAAATTAGTCAAAAAATTGAACTATTAAGAAAAATTAATGTTGTTACTATGTACATCATTAAAATCTTGTGTTACCCCTCATTATACTTATTACAATACATAATATACTAATACACTACTCATCATTTACTCATTATTTTACAACTATTCAAGATTAGAGTACTGCAGAAAAAATAGTGTTGATCAGCAGCCAACTCTAGCCAATTTAGTAAGAAACACAGTAAAAATTGGAAAAAGTTCAGGTAATGTTCAGGAAGAAATCCAAAAAAAAATCCACTCTTGGGGATAAATGTGGCTCCGGATATGCCACTGAAACGATGGGTATTCTCCTACCCTTGAGTATGTATGGTTACCCATGAGTAGCAGCAGGGTATAGACAATGCTGCGTATGGGTAAGTATGTTAACAAGTGCCAGGTAAAGGATTAATTCAGGTACGCTGATACGTTTACTATGAGTAATCTCAATTATTCATCCAGTCATTATTCATACGCTTCATTGAGGTCATCTATAGGCCGCATGCATTATTGAGATTACCCAGGGTAAACGTATTAATACCACGTAAATTAATTCATCGTTAGCAAGGGCGTCAAGGAGGTAACCCTGGGTAATATCGATGATGCAGTCAGGTACAGGGTAAAAGTGTTACCATCGCCTAGATCTGCGCACTATCAAATCAAGCGCCATCAACTATGCCCTAGATGGATATTATAAATGTTATAAGAACCGCAAAAAGAGGAATCCTCCATATCTAGATCATCCTGTTTTGGTTCAGTTACCCAAGTTCCTAGAGATCTCCACGACTTCTTCACTACTGATAAGAAGGAGGACCATTTTCATGATGGGTACTGGATTTTTAACACCCCTTCAAATCCTTCCACATCACGGGCTGTACTCCAATACATTGATGCTTACTTGGAGAAATCCTAGGATCCTAGTAAAACTACCACCTCAGATAATGACGCGAAACCAAGGAAAATACGTTTTCTGGTCTACATTCATGTAATAGTTCAGGATTGATCAACGTTTACTCGTCATCGATGAAAAAAAAAAACAAAAAAAAGAAAACGAGAGAAAAACTCACAGCATTGCTTCTACGATCCGTGACCGCAAAATAAATCAGTGTACATATCCACACAGCTGGCACTAATACTAGTAACTTGAATAAAAGTGATCTTTTCCGAGCAGGTAGTAACATCACGTTGTGTGCACAAGAGGAATTGGTGTGGAAGACGATTGAATAGTTACAGAATAGTAGTACAGCAATAACACGAATAGACTAGACCCGATTCTGGAAAAAGAAAGGCGGTGGCGCTGCGATTCTTCGAGCGGTTCTCCTCCGACCTCGTCACGTCGCTGGCGTCGCGTCACGTCCCTCTCACGTCACCACACCGCTCGCTGTTGGTCGTTGCTGAAACGTCGTAGAGTTGGCCGCGTGTAAACTATCTCGAAGACAAGCAGCAAACGCGAAACGATGATGCTTATCGAACAAAGGTCGATGCTATAGTGGAACAGAAGCAGCATAGGACAGAATCACATCTGGAAACTGGAGGAATTCACGTAGAATATTCATTCCCAATCCATCTAAGAGTCCTAGTTCCTCAAAGAAGAGACGTGGAGATCGCACTGAGGACAGCAATATGAGAGAAAGGCCACAAAACCGTTGGGAAGCCTATTTTTTGGTAAATATTCCCGGAAAAAGTGGGCGGAGCTCTCCCTAGCAGGAGAAGACCAATGTTTCGACACAAGTGGGCTTTTTTAGGCAGCTTTTGCGATGGCAACAGGCGTTCGTTATGTGCTTTAAGCACGGACTTCTACGAATATCCACAACCGGATAGATCCTTGAAGGAAGGATTTACTGACCAATGAGAATAAGGCAACCAAAAATGAGATCATTTGTAAAATCCTCTAGGGAAAAGATGTGGAGAATCACACTGAGAACAGTAATATGAGAGGAAGGCTGCAAAGCTATTGGGAAATCTATTTTTTGGTGAATATTCCCGGAGAAAGTGGGCGGAGCTCTCCATAGCAGGAGAAGACCAATATTTCGACACAAATAGACTTTTTAGGCAGTTTTTGCGATGGCAACAGGCGTTCGTTATTTGCTTTGAGCATGGACTTCTACAAAGATCCACAACTGGATGGATCGTTGAAGGAAGGATTTACTCACCATTGAGACCAATATTTCGACACAAATAGACGACATTTTTTGTTGCCTTATTCTCATTGGTCGACGACCAATGAGAATAAGGCAACCAAAAAATGAGATCATTTGGAAAATCCCCTAAGGAAAAGATGTGGAGAATCGTACTGAGGACAGCACTATGCGAGAAAGAGCACAAAGCTATTGGGAACTCTATTTTTCGGTAATTAGAGAGTGGGTGGAGCTCTCCCCGGAGCAGGAGAAGACCAATATTTCAACACAAATGGGCTTCTTTCTTGCAGCTTTTGTGGTGGCAACATACTTTCGTCACTTGCTTCAGACTATTACAGAAGACCACAACTGGATAAATCCTTGAAGGAAGGATTTACTGGCCACAGAAAAAAAGCAACAAAAAAAAAATTGAGATTATTGGGAGAATCGACCACCAGGAAGAAAGAATGACATCAAGTCAGTTGTACTTACTCAAAGTAGAGCAAAGAAAAACAGGATCCTTGCAAAATATCGTTAAAGAACGGCACAGAAGGTCATTCACTTCTCTTCTATAGGTCTTGGCTACAAAGCGATATCGCTATCCTACAATCCACGTACTTGAGATAGCAGATAAAGCCTATCCCTTGTTTTTTCCCGGAAATGCCAGGATTCCAGTACAAGTGGAGATCTACACACTCTGATTATACAAAACATTTTGTAGTCCAGAAAAATGTCATGTGACCTCACGTAGAGGCACCGGTGGTGTCATTTCTTCAGAATGTACAGCCATTTTTACGAACTGCCTATTTTTCTGGATTTTTATTCATCACAGTACAGTAGATGCAATCCAAGACGGTCTTCATAGTGGATGATTTCTCCTCTGGAGTTTAGTAGATTCACCGAATTCAAAATGAGTCCAAATAAAGCTGCAGTGAAAGTGGAAAGGAAATGGAAAAGATGAGTATCGATCGACATGTTGCATCACTTGGATCGCCCCTTCCTCGTGGCGATCGCAGGAATTCCAAGTAGTACCCTGATATACAGCGAATGATATCGCGACGATACCAGTACTTCTACTCGAACACTTGGAAGAAAGTCTACGAAAACAAATGTTCGGCGTGTACTTCAAATTCTTTTGCTGCGAT